>SNQJ01S0210614.1:0-16034 GCA_010110895.2 Picea sitchensis
CAGCATTTACTTCTCCATTGTACATTGGCAATTCGAATTTAATATCAAGCTTTAACAAATGAATTTGTGAAGGAGTTTTACCATGTCCTTTTGGAGAATTTGGAAGAGGTCTTAAACTGGTAGAAGAAGAAGAAGAAGATGGAGGTGAGGGTGGTGGAGAAGTACCATTCCCTCCATTTCCATTTGGATTTTTATCACCACTGTCTCCCTTGTGCTTTGAAGGGTTGGAGCCTTCACCTTGAAATCATGTATTCTTTCCATCAAGAGTTTAATCATTTCTCTCATTTCCATGACAGCCTTTCTGAGATCTTCATCTTCTGCATGAATATGTTCATGACTCTCTTCATGAGCCATACTTGGTGAATGCCTCCTTGAAACTTGCGGTGATGATATAAGCTTCCTCCTTGAAGGATGAGAACTTGGATCTACAAGTTGACCTTATCCTCTTGTGAGTTTCAACCTTGTGAGCATCAGAAAACAAAACACTTTCAAATAATCAAGTCTTCAAAAACCTATTTTCTGATACCAACTTGATCTAAAAATGAAGAAGACTTGTATTCTTGAAATTATTTGCAAGATTTAGTTCATGTGTTAAAATGAAAATGGATCAATTTTGCAACACAACTTTAATAGAATTTACTCATTCAAGATGTATATAAACAACAACAATAAACAGTGAACAATAAACACATAACACAACAAATGATAAAGGATTTCACCCCTCTCTTGGGCTACATCTCCTGGTCCAGCTTCCAATGGATATTTTGTATTATTTGCTCAAAGTTCTCAAAAATGTGTTTTACAATGCTCAAAATGCCAAATAGATGGCTCCAATGGCTTCAAAATGTCCAAAAACCCCTAGCTGGGCTTTTTCAGCACCTTGTTTGGCCAAAAAGTGAAGAAGATAGGCTTCCTAGAAGTTCCCCTTCAAACTTGTTGTCTCTGGATCACCAAAATGCACCCTTGTTGCCTCAACCTAGCCCCCACACGCATTTATGTTGAAAAACCTAGCACCGAGCACAACTGCACAACCGGTGCAAACTATAGGACGGTTATGGGCGCACCTAGCCCCTAACCTCCAAGGCTATGGTCACAAAGGTCACCATGTGACCGCGCGCTCACCCGAAAAGGGCCAAGGTTCAAAGAGAGAATGTACAATGGACAAGTGGTGTCATGTTATAACCATTCAAACCAAATACAAAACCACACACACGTGCCAATGGTGGTCATGGTACCTATTGTATGGTCATATGGATATGGTCGTGCGACCGGGTGCTGGGGCTAAGCCCCAGCCCAAACCCCCACGTTAATGGTACACAACTCAAACTTAAATATATATTAAACCATATATATAACAAGGATCATACGGTGGTGCACCAGTTGGCGGCCCTTCCCAAGTCTCTTCCCCTGCCCAGAGGTCGCGAGGTCAAATCCTGTCGATTGCAAAACCTTTAAACCACCGACTAGGTGACACGTGGTGGCCATTGATTGGGCCACGTGTCACCATGCTATTAGCCACCAAGATGCCACATGTCTAATGCTTATTCGTCCACATTTGCCAACCAATGAATGCCACCTGGCATACGGTCCTGCCAATTCATCTTTTCCACATGTCATATGGTCAATTCTGCCACATGTCATACGAACATGCCACGTCAGCATCCATATGGACTATACGGACTGTACAGTCAACATCCCTTTTTTGCTTGTTTGTCGTTTTGAACAGAACGCGATATCTCTCTCTCCCGGTGTCTGTTTGAACCCAAACAAGTTGCGTTGGGTTCGTAACAATGAGGCCTACGCTCCCGTTTGATTTGAAGTGATTTCGAGAACTTTGAATTTTTTAGCAAAATTTGATCCCCTGGATCAAGTTATTGGATGATAATGATACATTGATATAACACTTGGATTATATGGTTAAAAAGGATTAAATTGCTCTATTATTGATTCACCCCCCCTCTCAATAATCCAACAATTGGTATAAGAGCAGGTTCCTTGAGAAATCGGTTCAACCATTGAAAGGTAGATCATGGAGAGAAGCTACTTGTATAAAAATGGAATACCACAGTTCAATGGATAGAAGTGTGCATTTTGGAGCATAAGTATGAAAACATATATACAGGCACATAGATTTGAAATTTGCAATAAATTGTAGATGGATACACAACACCAGTAGTTCCGCCAACAAATGACAAAGCAGTGAAACTCGGTCAGAATAATTCCAAAGCCAAAAATGCACTTCTAAATGGTCTTAGTTAAACAGTATTCCCCAAAGTTGCACATTGTAAATCCGCTAAAGAGATTTGGGACAAAATTCAAAATATTTATGAAGGAGATTCAAAAGTCAAAGTAGCAAAGCTTCAAACTTACATAGGTCAGTTCAAACAACTTAAGATGAAGGAATATGAGAATATTGTAGCTTACTTTTTACGAGTTGATGAAACAATAAATGAAATCATAGGACTGGGAGAAGAAATCAAGAATCTGTAATTGTTCAAAAAGTACTAAGATCTCTTCCTATGAGATTTGACCCTAAGATATCAGCACTAGAAGAAAGATCAAACCTAAACTCAATAAGCATGGACGAATTACATGGAATCTTCACAGCATATGAAATGAGAACTGAATAGGAAAATCCAGATATAAAAGAAGCAGCCTTCAAAGCATCCAAAAAGTCAAAGAAAAAGGGAAGGCAAAAAGAATAACATAGCAGCAGTAGTGACGTCTCGAAAGATGATGAAGAAGTGGCCAACTTTGTCAAAAGACTGAACAAGGGAACTGATGGTAGGTATAGAGGTAATATTCCTTTAATTTGTTTTAATTTTGATGGTATTTTCCATTTTTCTAACAAATGTCCTTATAAGAAAAAGAGAAATGATGGAGGTTACTCAAAAGGAAAAGAAACATATAAAGGAAAAAGAACCACAAAAAATGTTTTCAAGAAAATCTTATGCACCAAAGAAGACATCTCATCATCAGATGAAGATGAAGTCAGTGACAGTGAGACAAAAAAAGTTCTATTCATGGTAGTATAAGACTATGATAAATAAGACTCCAAAGAAGAATATGAAGAAGTCGAAGAAGAATATGAAGAAGTCTAAGAAGAAATTGAAGAGGCACAAGTTGACTATTGAGAGGAATTAATGTGTTCCATAGAAGTTATCAGAAGAGAAAAGAAGAAAAACAAGAAACTACAAGTAGAACTAGACAAGAAACAAGACACTCAAGAACTAGAACAAATGATCACAAATTTGAAGCTTCAAATAGAAGAAGATAAAATAATTAAAGAATCACTCAAAGAACAGCTAGAATAAAAATACAAGATCATTGGTAATTTCGAAGCAGAGATTGTCACATTAAGAAAGGGTCTTCAAAAGAAAAGTATGCAAAACAACTCAAAAGTTTTGGATGACATTATCAAAAATAAAAAATCTCATCATGACAAGTTCGGACTTGGATACAATCAGATAGAAAAAGGATCAAGCTCCAAAACAGCAGAGTAGGAAACATATCCAAAAATTTATGTAGAAACAATCAAGGGGGATATGAAGATATACAAAGAAGATTACAGGGACACTCCTCTACCAAGAAGATTCAGATTTCAGAATCAACAACTGAGAGATAGGCCTTAGGAAGAAGAGGAATTTATAAGAGTACCTCCTTTCAGAATATCTTCAACTCCCATGTATCAAACTATCTTTTTTGGTTTATGTTATTCATGTAATAATTTTGGACATAAAGTTGTGAATTGCATAGCTAACAATAGGAACACAAACAACTTTGAAAGGCATACACAAAGGGTTTATCCAAGAAGGCATAGTGAAACACGGAGAATAAGTTACAATAGGTTTGAATCTTTGAGCACTAAAGTGGAATGTTACAAATGTAACAATTTTTGACACATGGCCAAAGATTGTAGAATGACAGTCCCTCCTAGAGAACCACAACAGAATAACAACAGTCACAAACAAGAACCTCAGAAAAGGACATGGATAAGAAAGCAGGATCAGTATAGAAATGAAGAATGCAAAGTCACTCTACAAGCTAAGTAGAATAAACGTGGTTGATATGTTGACAATGGTTGTTCAAAACACATGACAGGTGATAGAGATAGGTTTCTTACATTACAAAAGGAAAGAGATGGACCAGTCTCCTTCAGAAATGATGATTCAACTAAAATCATTGGAAAAGGCACAGTCAGAATTGGGAACAAGAATACCAAGGAAAAAAATGTTCTACTAGTAGAAGATATGAAACATAATATTCTAAGTGTGAGTCAAATGTATGACAAAGGTCATAAAGTTACTTTTGATTCACAAAAGTGCAAGATAAGAAAAGAAGGTTCGGGAAAATTGATTGCTACAACTGCGAGAACTTCAAGCAACATATATGTATTAAGTGAAATTGGAAATGAAAAGTGTTGTCTAGGAAAGGAAGATTAAAGTTGGCTATGGCATAGAAGAATGGGTTACATACATTTTGATAACCTTGTCAAATTTAGCAGAAGAGAAGCAGTCAGAAAAATGCCTCGGATCACAAAACCAACCAACACTTTATGCAAGCATTGTTAACAAGGAAAGCAAACAAAGACCAAGTTCAAATCAAAGGAACATTCAATGACAAGACCACTGGAAATTGTGCATACTGATCTAGTTGGACCAACTACAACAAAGGGTTTAAAAGGTGAGAAATACTATATGTTATTAGTTGATGATTATACAAGAATGATTGTAGTTTTCTTTATCAAGAATAAGTCAAAAGCTTTTGAAAACTTCAATATCTACAAGGCAATGGTTATAAATGAAATGTATTCAAAAATCAAATGCTTGAGATCTGATAATGGAGGAGAGTTCACTTCAAAGGAATTTATGGAATATTGCAGCAGTCATGGAATAAAAAAGAAATTTTTCATTGCTAGGACACCTCAACATAGTGGAGTTCTTGAAAGAAAGAATGGGATAGTACAGGAAATGGCTTGAACAATGTTAATGGATTCCATATTGACAGATATATTTTGGACACAAGAAGTGCATACAATAGTTCACATTCAAAACAAAGTAATTCTTATAAACAACACTCACAAAACTCCCTATGAGCTATGGAAAGGAAGACCAACAAATGTGAAGCACTTCAGAGTGTTTGGAAGAAAATGCTACATCAAAAGAGAAGATGGAAAAATGGGAAAGTTTGACTCTCGTGTGGACAAAGGAGTACTTGTTGGTTATTCAAGTACAAGGAAAGCATACAAGTGTTACAATCTAAGATTGAACAAAGTTGTAGAAAGCATCAATGTAACAATTGATGAAACAGGCAGACCAGAATCAAAGGAAGAAGGAAATGAATCAATGGAACAGTTTTTTGAAGAAGAAGCAAAAGATGAAAAGGAAGTAGAAGAGGAAGATGAAGAGAATCTGAAGGAAGTAGAAGAGAAAGTTCAGCAAGTGCCTTCAAAGACACCTAGCAGATGATTATAGAAGAATCATCCTTCAGATCAGATTATCATAAACAAATACACAAGACTTGAGACTAGAAGAAAAATCTGTTCACCAGAACAAACACACCTAGCACTCACATCTACGATTGAACTAACCTATTTTGAAGAGGCCAGTAAGGATGAATTTTGGAACAAGGCCATGGATGAAGAATTGGATCAAATAGATAAAAATGACTCTTGAGAATTGGTTCCAAGACCAAAGGAAAAGAATGTGATCGGTGTTGGCATGTTTTACAGGAAGTGTGTGCTTGACATTGATGGAAAGAACAACAACAACGATGGAAAATAGGAAAAGCATAAGATCAGGAGGAGAAGTGAATAGTATGCAGAGATCAAAGCTCAAAAGGGAAAGAGTGGTACAAAAACATGATTAGGATGAAAATCCTTGATCGTGGATCTTCTTCAAGAGTCTTCACGACCATTGGATCAAATTAAGTGAAGGATAGGATAAATGGGGCACAAGGTTTGATAATTTGATTATCTAAATCTTCGTTGGTCATCGGATCAAATTAAGTGGAAGGATAGGATAAGAAAAGATGGAGAGTCGTTGGATTTAATCCAAGGCAAAGCTGCATCGTAGATAGATCGATTCGTTGATATAAGATCTTGATTAAACAAACATCATTCTTTTCAGGTCTAAAGATGTGAGGAGGTTACGCTCAGGAAAAATCTCACTTCAAGATTTTTCAATTTTATATTTGAAATCCCCGAAGCCTGGAGAGCCGGAGTAAATTTCAACCGTCAGATCCAGAGGGATACGAAATAAACCATAGTCGTTGATTTGGAAGGGAGCTACGTGTCAACATATCATGCATATCTAAGATCGTGCGTGGAAGGAGGAAAAGAAGGAAGATAGAAGTTGTTGATCGATTGGCATTGCCAAGGGATTGGAGATCAACGGTTATGATCGATTGCGGGGATAGAACATTCTTGGGTCTTAATTTTTCTTGAGTGGGTCGTAATCAAAACCACGGTATTGCCAAAGGCATATGTGGAGCTATGTAGTGAATTGCAGGTCGAAAAATGGGTTGCCCTCAAACCGCCTTTGGTCGCTCCTGCAATTGCGTGGTCACATGAGATCATCGCCCAAGGTCATATCAAAAGAAGGAGCTAGCACTCGCTCGACCGAGATCATGAAGCACTTTTTGAATAGGCATGTGGTCACTGCCAATGGTCACATAAAGGAAGGGGCTTAGGACTGACTTACCTATAGCAAATAAAGAGACTGACTGTAAATTCTAGTGAGTAAAAGGAATCTCAGGATAACGGGCACTGATGATGAATAGACAATGAGTAACCGCTAGTAAAGTGGCAGAGTTGCAATGAGGAACTGGGAGAGAACTAGGAGAAAATATGACATGTAGAACATAGAAGAGGATATATATAGAATTGAGATGCAACACGGAGTTTTCATGACAAAGAGTTGCCAGGATGATCTGGCATAGGACTTGGCGTGATAAAGACATGCAGAGAATGTGATTTTTGGGAACTGATGCATGAGCATAGAAGGTGGTAGTAATAAGTAGAAAAGGAGTAGAGAAGAGGTTTAGCAAAAAGGAATGAAGTGTATGCAAAAAGCATAAAATGTAGAATAGAAGATGAGCAGAGGTGCACAGCAGGAGAAAGAGCAGAGTATAGAAGTGGAACAGAGTATATAGAAGCTGCAAGAGGCAAAGGATGCATGGAGTTGTAACAGACCATATCAGAGACAGAGCAAGTAAGTAAAGTGTTTGTAAGATTCAATCAGGGTGGTAGGGTGTTGCTAGGGAGGATTGCATTCCTTTAAATTCTAGTTGGTGCTAGAAGATATTCTGGGAGTTGGTGCTTCCATCTAGTGGGTGATAGAGAAATCTGGGAGTTGGTGTTTCCATCTAGTTGGTGCTAGAGAAATATGAGAGTTGGTGCTCTCTGCAAGTTGTAGCTTGCTATCAGAGTTTGTAGCCTCATATTTGAGTTGGATCTCAAATAATGTGATGTACATGAAATTTGGATCTTGATTGACATCCTAAGAAGAAGAGGTTTTCACCCTTTATGGGTTTCCTCATGAAAATTGGTGTCTCTATGTATTTTATGTGATTGATCAAATATTGTATATCTATGCATGTTAAGTTATCAAAAACACATTAAATAATAATCTAGAAAGAATCAGAAAATAACAGGAAAAGTTTCAAGCTTATATACATAACTACTTCACCCCCCCCCCTCTCAGTTATATTTCCAACAATTGGTATCAGATCTGGTGCCTTTGATCAAAGGTAGATCCATAATCTTGAACACGACTAGTCATTATGGAAGTTCAACTAATATACCCCCTCTGTTTGATGGAACAAACTTTGCCTTCTGGAAAATAAGGATGATAACACATTTAATGTCTCTGGGTTTTGATGTTTGGGATATCGTTGAAATAGGATATGTGAAGCATGTAGTCTTGGCCACAAAAAATGATAAGTTGTAGTTTATCTTTAATGCAAAATCAATGAATTCCATCCTCAGTGGACTTGCAGAAGCTGAGTTTGTCAAATTAATGCACTTTGATTCAACAAAACTTATGTGGGACAAGCTGATAAGTAGTTATGAAGGCAATAAAAAGGTGAAAGACGCAAAAATTCAGACTCACGGACTGAAATTTTAGCAGTTAAAGATGGATGAAGACAAAACTATCAGTAAGTACTTCTTACGAATAGAAGAACTTGTCAACACTATGAAAGGTGTAGGTGAAGCGACAGAATAATCTTTTCTAGTCCAGAAAATATTAATATCTCTTCCTGATAGATTTAACTCAAAGGTCTCTACTATAGAGAAAATAATTGATCTCAATACATTGACATTAGATCAACTTCTTGGAACCCTAACTTCTTATGAAATGAGAATCACCAAAGGTAAATCCACTACAAGAGAGACATCCTTTAAAGCAGAGAAAAACATAGATTTTGATATAGATGAGATTGAAGCAAATTTTGTGAGAAGACTGAAGAAAGGATCAGGAAAATACAAAGGTAAACTACCCTTCAAATGTTTCAATTGTGGTAAGATAGGTCATTTTTTATCTAAGTTTCCTCAAAAAATAAAGGATCAGACATATGGAGATGAAGAGAAGCACAAACACAAGAAGGTCTATAAAGAGAATAATTTTAAGAAGAAGAGTCTTTGTGTAAACAATGATGATGATGCCTCAGATGATGAAAGTAGTGACTCTTCTATTGAAGATAAAATAAATAATATCATGCTAATAGATTTATAAGATCTAAACACTGAAGATACATGAAGCAAGTTCATTGATTGTGAAGTAGTAGTAGATCTTGAAGTAGAAATTATCAGTGCCATGGAAGAGATTGATAGAATCAGAGAAAATAAAAGAAAAGAAAAATAGTTAATGCCCAGGTATGAGAAAACATGCAATGAACCAACTGAAGAAATTGCTATGTTGAAGGTTAAGTCAGAAGAAGCTAAGAAGATTAAAGACATTCTCAAACATCAATTGAAGGAAGTTGAAACAAAAGGTGAAAAATTGGAAGTTGAAGTAGTGTCTGTTAGAAAATATCTAGAGAAATTCCAAGCCTTATATCATATAGCCTTTCATGATCTAGAGAAAGACACTAAACAATCACATATAGCCTTCATATCCATGGTGGAACCCAAGAACTTTAATGAAGCCAGTAAAGACGTAAATTGGTTAAAATCAATGAATAAGGAACTGGACCAGATTGAAAATAATGTCACTTGGGAACTCGTTCCTAGGACAACAAATAAAAATGTAATAGGATCCAAATGGGTCTACAAAAATAAGATGAATGAGTAAGGAAATATTGTAAGAAATAAGGCTAGATTGGTCTAAAAAGGATATGCTCAAATAGAAGGACTGGATTTTGATGAAACATTTGTGCCCATATCAAGATTAGAAGCTATTAGAATGTTTATTTCCTATGCTTGTCATAAACAGTTTAAAGTCTATCAAATGGATGTCAACTCATCTTTTCTAAATGGATATCTAAAAGAAGAAGTCTATATGGAACAACCAAAGGGTTTCCAACTGTCAAATAACCATGACTTTGTCTGCAAGCTGAAGAAAGCCTTATATGGGTTGAAACAAGCTCCTCGTGCATGGTATTACAGACTGGATAAGTATCTTAAAGAAAAAGGGTTCAAGAGAGGAACAATTGACAACAATCTATATATCAAAATAGAGGGTAATGATTTGCTCATTGTGTTGGTCTATGTATATGACATCATCTTCGAAAGTAATAATGATTCATTGGTACAATGGTTTTCTTATGCCATGTAGTTTGAATTTGAAATGTCTATGATAGGGGAACTGACATTTTTTCTTGGTCTCCAAATGACTTAGAGATCTGAAGGAATATTTCTTCCTCAGGAGAAATATCTAAGAGAAATGTTGAAAAGGTTTCAAATGGAATATTCTACACCTATGAGCACACCTATGGTCACTAGATGCAAGTTAAGAAAGGATGATGACTCACATGATATTGATCAGAGTTCATATAGGCCTATGATAGGTAGCCTATTGTACATCACAGCATCTCGTCTAGACATAATGCATGATGTTGGAATGGTAGGAAGGTATCAGGATGCACCTAAACAGAGTCATTTGTTATTTGTCAAAATAATATTCAGATACTTGAAAGGAACAATGAACTATGGCATATGGTATCCTAGGAATCAAAATTTTCAACTATCAATCTATTCAGATGTTGATTGGGCTAACTGTGTGGATGAAAGGAAAATAACGAGTGGAGGTGCATTCTTCTTAGGAGATTCCCTTGTAGCATGGTTGAGAAAGAAGATAGTTTTCATCTCCTTATCAACTACAGAATTTGAATACATTGCAGTTGCTATTGGAAGATTGGTTGTTGTCATTGATGTCAACCCTAGTCATTGGTTTTGGACCAAAACATTGATGAAGGTATTTGGACATGAAGGAAAATACACATGTAGATACAACACCCATGGATGGATAGTATATATCATGTTGTTTCCGGTGGTATTTGGTACATCATGTGGATCCTCATGGTTGAGGAGAAATGAATTTTTGAAGATGACAAAGTGAATTGAAGAAGGAAGTATAGGTCATCCCTGAAGATAATTAAAGAAAATAATTACAAAATAAGAAAGTGTCAGGCCAACCCTAATGTTAAAAGGAAGTGACATAAATGGTATAAATACATATCATTATACATTCATTATATACACAAGTCGAATTTCAGAGGAAATCAAAAGTAAAGAAGGCTAGATTTCAAGGTAGGATGAAGTCTTTTGGTGACGTGTTCTAAGTATCAACAATTGGTATCAGAGGAGGTTACCTTCAGTACAGTTTAACCACTGGAAGGAATATCCTAAGCAGAAATGGAAGACAACATTCCAAATGGGATTCCATCATTTGATGGAAGCAATTTTGAATATTGGAGTAATAGAATGGAAACTTACTTGAAATCTCTTGAGAAATATATTTGGTTCTCAGATGCTTCATGATACAATGCTTTGAAGAAACCAAAGCCTGCATCTCAGAAGGAAGAAAAAAGGAACAACAAATTGGCTATAGATACCATCCTGGATGGATTGACAGAGTCAGTGAAATGCAAGGTGGGATCATGTGCATCATCTAAAGATATTTGGGACAAGCTACAAGACCTTTATGCAAGGGAAGAAGCAGAAGAAGAAGAAGAAGAAGAAGTTGAAGCAAATTACAACATCTCAGATTTCAAAGAAGCAAATAGAGGTCAATTCTTTTGCTTTAATTGTGAAGAAGTAGGACATGTTGAATTTGAATGTCCTCATCCAAGGATTGAAAGAGATGACATTGAAGAATAAAATTCCAATGAAGAAGAAGAAAATCATGAAGCAGAAATTATTCAACAAGAAGATAAGAATCTTAAAAAATTGAAGCATGTTGAGATTGAAAATAGGAAGCTCAAAGACATGTATTGAAAACTAAGAAGTGAATTGGGTAGTTTTGAAGATACAGTTGTAATATTGAAGAAACAATTAGAAGACTTTGAGAAACTAAGAGAAGAAACCATTTCCGTGAAAACTCTACTCGAAGAAGAAAGAAAAATAGGAGAAGGAATGTCCAAATGATGAAGAAAGAAGAAGATTGTGAGAAACTTGAACAAGAAGTTGTCTCATTGAGGAATATCTTAAGAGACTCTCGAGTGCCAAAAGACTTAAAAAATCTTGGATGCATGGGTGAAACTACATACAAAGAAGATGCAAATACCAACAAGAAGGTTGNGAGAAGTGGACCAGAATACTAGAAAGAAGGAATGATTACAAAAGAGATGAATATCCAAGAATACCTCCTACCTTCAGGAATCAAAGAATATTCAATCAATATGAAGGAAACTACAAAAGAGTATATCATGAACTCAGATGGACTACATCAAAAAGAAGGTCACTTACTCCAAGGTATCAAAATATCTTTCTTGGTCATTGTTATACTTGAAAAAAATTTGGACATAAGGAAATTAATTGCAGAATCAATGAAAGGAACAACTACACAAGAAACATGAATGGTGTAAATAGAATATATGGAAATAATCATGGATTTGTCAATGTTTTCACAGGGGCAGACCCAGGGTTCAACTCCAAGAGTGAACCAACAAGCCCTAACTACTGGCCCTTTCAGCAACACCTATGAGGCAGATGCAGTCTCACCCGAAGTAGCTATGAGGGGGTTGCAGGACAAAGATGTCTACAATCGAAGGGGATATCAAGTGGATCTAATACAAGAACAATACAGCATTTATATATCACTTCCCATCTTAGATCTACTCCACACAACTATTTATCAGGTCTAACACAGTAATACCATGGCAACATATCAAAGGAGAAAGAATACAGCAGCAGCCAAACACAACACAAGATATATGTGGTTCACCCTCTCTCCAGGGATACATCCACAGAACTATGATTTATAATATATTAAGATGAATCATATAGTTCTTGTATGCATTCTTAGCTATAATATCTTCTTTCTTCTCCTCTCTGTCCCTCCCCTTCCAGGGCACTCAGCGACAGGACTGATCTTCGCACCCAGCTGAAGATCTTACAATACCAGAAAGCTCTACACTTAGCACTTCTCTCTCACACAAAAATAATCACTCATGCCAATAAAAAAATTGGAATGAACCCTCTTCCCTCATCTAGGTTCTTATTTATACATTACAATATCTCACCAACAGCCTTAGGCTAAAACCTAGGTGTCAAAACACTAGATACCAAAACCTTATGTGTATAAAACCCTAGGTCAACTTAACCCACATTTTCAGGGCTTCGCCAACCTATCCTTCCTTCCTTCCCATGCATTTCTCCAAAGAATCTAACGGTGACTTTTTTCGCATGTTGAGTTGTCTACGATCATTCTTCCTTGTTGATCCTTCATCCTCGGTCTCCTCGTCCAATGACTTACTTTCTCTTACTTCTCTCTATCTTTTCTACTCTTCTGCTCACTTCGAACCAGTAACAGTCATTGTGTCTTCCGCGCAATTCACATTCCTTCCTTTCTGCCTTAATCTTCACTTATTTACATACCCAAGGGCCAAAAGTCCCCCAACACTCACCTATGAATCATCCCAAGGAACTTCAGATATGATCCTTCTATTTTTCTTCGAATTCAGACTGCGCAGGGTATCCTTTTCTTTCTTCTCTATGCCTCCTTTCCTTCCTTGTGCAGGTTGTATTTTCTGTGTCTGGTACCCAATTTCAACTACACCTAGTACCTATACCATTTTCCTCATGCTTTTATTGGGGTCTACAAGGTAGTTGGTTGCCATAATATAGTTTCAACCAGCTCCCGTTCACCAAACCTTCCTTCCATTCTCCATTTAAATTCTTCAACTGCATAGCTCCTCCTTCTGTAACATAAGAAACCTCATATGGACCGAGCCAATGTGTTCAGAGCTTCCCTAGATGTTTCATGAACTTACTGTCATACACCAAAACCAAATCACCTTGCTTAAATACCTTCTTCTTGATGTGTCTGTCATGGTATGCCTTCTCTCTTTCCTTTTGTACCTGCTGATGGAATCCTGCAATAAATATGTCTTCTTCTAGTTCAACCAACTGCGCAAGCCTCTCTTGAACAACACCAACGTCATCCATCTCTGTAAAGGCAATGATTCTTAGGATTGGTACCAAATATTCCATTGGGACAACGGCTTCGAGACCATAAACCAACTTAAAAGGGGTCTGCATTGTTAGCTTCTTGCAAGTGATTCTATAGGCCCATAGTACTGTTTGTACTCTTAAATCCTAGTCATGCATGTTCACACTACAAATATTCGTCAGCAATGTCTCCAAGATTTTGTTGATGCTTCAATTATCCCATTCTCTTGTGGATGGTAAGGTGTGCTCTTTTGATGATGGAATGCAAATCCCTTAATCAAGGCTTCAATTGTCTGATTGATGAAATGTGTTCCTTGATCTCTCATAAGGATCTTCGGGCATCCAAACCAGGTTATGATTCCATCAAATATGAAGCATGCAGTTGTGGTTGCACTATAGTCCTTAATTTATCTTCCTGCAGCCCATCTAGTCAAGTACTCTATCGCAATGATTATATACCTTGCTCATGTGTGCTTTCCTGGTGGGTTTATAGGTCTCGCGAAGTCAATGGCCCATTTTTCAAATGCTTGTAGGGTTATTTGTGGTTCTAAAGGGATTTCATCTCTTCTGGATGGTTTCCAAACTCTTTGGCATACATCACAGGCTCTGTAATATTCCTTAGCATCTCTGTGTAGGGTAGGCCACCAGAGGCCATATCTAAGAACCTTTTTCATTGTTTCTTTCCCTACGTAGTGTCCTCCTGTGATTCCTTCATGAGCTTCGGTGAGGATCAATGTTCTCTCTACCTCCATAACACATCTCCTTAATATCTCATCAGGTCCCATCTTGTATAGTTATCCAACTATAAGTGAAAAGTCTGCAGTGCGAACTACCAATTGTTTCTTCTAGGTGATTGTATACTCACTAGGTGCCATTCCTATTGACAGGAAGTGGACTATCTCTGCAAAGTGATCATCAATATTTCTAATGGCCATCAGTTGTGCATCCAACAGTGTATCCTCCAAGCTAGTAGGCTCTTCTCCATGTTCCAACCTCGACAAGTGGTCAGGACCTTTTTTCATTCTTCCTAACTTAACCATGATCTCAAAATCATATTCCTAAAATAGCAGAAGCCAACTGCATATTCTCCCCCCCAACACTACTAGGTATTTCAACGCAGAGTGATCAATAAACATTTTAAAGTTTCCTCCCAACAAGTAGTGGCATAACTTTTGTAGTGCATACACCATGGCTAACCCTTCTCTCTCAGTTGTGGTGTAATTAATCTCAGTTGTTGATACCTTCCAGCTAGAAAAGGCTAACAGGTGGTCGATGTCTCTTGTTCCCAGTTGTGCTAACACAACTCCTAATGCAATAGAAGATGCATCAATATGTACGTGAAATTCCTTGCTCCAATCTGGAAAAACCAGAATAGGTGCAGTAACCATTTTTTGTTTTAGCATGTCGAAGCTCTGTTTGCATTCTTCTATCCAATGAAATTGACAGTCTTTCTCCAAAAGCTTCTCCACGGGTTTTGTAATCTGTGCATAGCCTTTAATGAATTTCCTATAATATCTAGTATGTCCCAGCATAGTGCGTAGCTGTTTAACTGAAGTAGGAGGGGGCAGATCAACTATAATGGAAATTTTATATGGGTCTACCAACAATCCCTTCTTGCATACAATATGACCTAACAACACTCCAAATGGTGAAAAAAAGATGCATTTTTTCATTTTTAAGGCAATCTAACACCACCTGCACTTGTCCAACATTATCCTTAGACATTCAATGTGATTTTTCAATAAACTAAAAACAGTCCAATCATCAAAGTATGCTTCCAAAAATCTATGTAGAAACTCCTTGAATGCTTTGACCACCACCCTAGAAAAGATGGTTGGGGCGTTCTTCAATCCAAATGGCATCACTGTATACTGGTAGGATCCCCATTCTATTGCAAATGTGGTCTTATGGCCATCTTCCTTGGCAATCCAAATCTGATGGTATCCTGAAAATCCACCTGTAAAAGAATATACCTCCTGGCCTCCTACATTATCTAACACTTTGTCAGTAAATGGCATAGGGAATGGGTCATGCAAACAGGCATCTTTCAGCTTCCTGAGATCTACGCATCTCCTGATCTCTCCTTTCTTCTTGTCTTGTACCACCATAGGGATAAGCAGAGATTGTCACACTAAGAAAGGATATTCAAAAGAAAAATATGTAGAATAGCTCAAAATTTATGGATGGCATTATCAGCAGTCAAAAATATCATCTTGACAAATCCAACTTAGATACGATCAGAAAGAAAAGGGATCAAGCTCCAAAACAACAGAGAAAAAAACATATCCAAAAATCTATGCAGAAACAATCAAAGGGGATAGGAAGTTATACAAGGAAGATTATAGGGACACTCCTCCACCAAGAAGATTCAAATTTCATAATCAACAATAGATAGATAGGCCTCAAGAAGAAGAAGGATTCA
>SNQJ01S0210615.1:0-14021 GCA_010110895.2 Picea sitchensis
AAACTTGTCTATTGGACAAGAGGGGCCAACACTTATATGAACAAAGAATGAACTAACTAAAAGATAGAATAAACTAATCTAGGTTAGTTTGAAATTATGGATCCAAAATAATGAAAAAATAGGAGAAAAACTTGGAATTTGAGAGAAGAAGAGTTGAGAAATTGTTACCCAACCAAAGAATGAGTGTTGGAGAGTCTTCTAAGTGGTTTTGGACAGCATATCCCCTTAGATCTGGTAACAACCTGCAAAAAACAGCAAGCAAAAGCTTGCTGGAAATGCTGCAAAACACACCAAACTTGTCAAAAAATTTCCCTTTTTACACAGAAATTTTTTACATACAAAAATCTGAAAGTGAAAATTTAAGATTTGACCTATCTATGAGTGTTAGAAACTGAAACTCAAATGGAAATGGATGCAGCAAATAAAATGGAACAAGAAAAGGCAAGGAGTGTGAGAAGGTTTCAAGGGTAGGCTCCTCTCGATGCTATCCCAATGAATCCTTAGAAACAACCTGCAAAACTCAAAGCAATATGTGAAGCATGGAATAGATAGCTATATTGAAATAGACTAGAATGAAATACTTACAAACCCTAGGCTATCCAACATAAACATAAGCTAGCAAGAATACTCTTTGCTACCCTACTCTTGCAAAATACTTTACCATTGATCTATTCCAACAACCATAAAAACAATGAACAATACAATATCACCTCATGTGTATGAAACAACTAGAATACTCTTAGATGCTCCAATAATTCTCCAAAGCTTTTTATTGAATCTAATATGAGAGTGTTGGAGAAATACTTGGTCCAAGCTCTCAAGAGCAATGAGTGAAATGGCAAGATGGCAAGAGCAAGAAGATGGAAGTGAAGAGAGATTTCAGCATAATAACTTTAGCTCAAGGATTGGTGAGGAAAATAGGTGAGGAGGGGTTCTACTTATACTTGGAGAGGCAAACCTACCTCTCTTGGATCAATGCTAAGTGTCCACAACCAAGCATAAGAGTAGATCTCAAGGCTAGGGTACACCATCTAGGGTTTGAAAGCTAGATCTAGGGTGTAGGAAAAGTAGGAGGTGTTGGGATCAAGCAAAGAGGTGTGAGAGGCCTTGGGATTGATGCCAAGGAAGGTGAGAGGTCTCAAATAATTTTAAAAAAATCATTTGTGGAGTTTCTAGAAGAGGGGGGGCGTAACTCCTTTTGGAGGGAGCAAAAAAAGTGTGAAAATGAAGAAATGGAGGGGAATTAATGAGAAAAAAGGAGTGAGATCATCCTAGGAGGTGATGTGGGGGAAGGGAGTCATAACTCATGAGAGGGGGGCCCAAATAAGTCACAACAACCTCCACTAAGGAAAAACGTCACTTGCCCTAGGGGGCCATGATTTTTGAGTGTAGAAGGTGGGTTAGGGGTTAGAATAGGTTGGAAAAAGTTGGGAGGGTTAGGTAAAGTCTAATCTTGCTCTTTTCCACCTTAACATTCACCCAATAACTCTTTTTTACAAAAATTACAAAAATGACTTAGCAATTAAAATTGCTGTTTTGATGGACTTTGACTCCGGGTGGACAAATGCATAGCAAACTTTGTGCGATTGAGCTGAAACTTGGTCTATGGGTGTAGGGGGTGCTATTCCATTTCTTTTGAGCACAAATACCCCTATAAAAAGCCCAAAGATCCAGTTTTTACAATATTTGCTCAAAAAAATAATTAATTAATTAAATTATTAAAATTTAATTAATTAAAAAAAACCTATCTAGACTCGACGAAATTCCGCGAAACTTTCTACACTGTCTGGCATGGTCATTTACACCATTCCTAAACAATAGCTACCAAAGGATGAGACTATTAGGACGCCGTTCACCACTTTGGAGGAAATTATTGCATGTGTGGAGGGAAAAACTCAAGGGAAGTCAGCCAGACCCTAAAGCCCGGTTGACAACCCGAGGATAAAAAACCCTCGGTGAAAGGAACTCCCCCAATGAAAACATCCCAAGGTACCTGTTGACGTCCTAATGCACACTTGCAGACGTGAGCTAAGTCCTGCTCACTCAGTGTGCCCTCGGAGACACAATGTCTAAGCTCCTGCCCACACTGTCACCTTGACAGGAGCTTCTTCCGTCTAGGCTTACTCCTAGGGAAGGACCTAACTATGATCCATGCTTGAGACTTATTACATTATCAACCCACCTTGAGAGTCTTGTAATTCGTTTACAAAATTTTGTGTTGAAGCATAAAATGCCCAAGTAGAACCAATCTTGTCTTCAACAAAATTGCATCACGGTGATGCATCCTTCATAACATGAGTTGACCCTAGATGAATAGTGATCCCAGCCGTTTGTATTGTTGGTTAGAGTTTGTTGTTGATGGCAGATGCTCTAGCTAGAATTTGGGAAACAATTGGAGATTCTTTGCTTGAATGAGCTGAAGGTACTTCTTGTACCAGCTTGGGATGAGCTGAGGTGTTGTACTTTATCTTCATTTTTGTAATATATGAAGAGTATTATTGTTGTCTTAAATTTATATGTTGCAGATCTGAAAATCATAGTATGGTTTCTCATTGTTATGATTAGTTTTATGGCTGTTTGATTAGCTGATTTGGTGTGACAGCTAGGCCAAAATGTTGTGTTTTAGCATGCCTAGATGAATATAAGAATCAAATTTACTACTGTAATAAATCTAATGTAACTAAAGTAATTTTCAGATCCAATTGATCAAGAAGATTGTGCCCTAATGGATGTGAATCCTCTATCTTCAAGCACATATTTTTTGTGATTTGGTTGGACCGAAGTGAAGTATATTACTGCTTAATTTATATTTCAGATTCGCCATAACGCTGAAAAATCTATGAAATAGATCATGAACCTCGAGTAAATGAAGTAGAATTTCTAAAGTGTTTCAAGTGCATATTTTCAAATTCCAACTCTTGTATGCAATTGTATTAGGATTGCATCTTCAGAAAATTAATTTTGAAGAGTTTTCCCCTCTCTGGAATAGGGTGGATAATACAGTTCGCTGTTTGTATTTCATTGTTGCTATGCTCATGTGATTTTGGTTTAAGTGATTCAGTGGCAAATTTGGATCTTAACATAACAAAAGAAAAAATCTCTTCTATCCAAAAATGCATTTTTCATTTAGAGAAAATTGCATAAAGATGGAAATAGGAGACTCAAATTAGCCTAGGCACCCCACTAGGTCATAGTCTTACTCTGAAGGGGGAAGTCAATGAAGCTAAAGTTATATTTTAAGTTGACTTAAGAAAGGAAAAGAGAGGTGAGTAAAAGATAACTCAACGAAGAATAGAAGATTAACCCTAAGAGTTAACCTAACTCAGCAATGAGAAGAATTAGAAGGAAAATGTATAAGTAAGTGGCTGGGGCGTACCTATCATTCATTCTAGTTTTGGATTAGAATTTTCTATTACTCTTGAGCATGCGGTTTGAGGGGTTTTTCTTGTACAAACCCTTGTGAGCAACTTTCAGTGGTGAAATATCCACTCACCTTGTTCCCCGCGGCTTGGTATCTGGGATGAAAGACTCCTCCACACCATTATAGTCTTATCCCATCTCCATCTAGTGAGGTAGCAGGGTCGTATTGTTCTTGTGTTTTCAACAAGGGTGCACCATTATCTAGAGGAGGGTTCAATTCAGCTTATCAGGAAGGGCCTGGGGTCATTCTAACACTTGGGTTTTGTTTGCGGGGGCATGATCATCAGTTTGAGAAATTTTCTGGAGGGTTATCATCTCATATCATTATTCTTGGAGGATTGGGACGTCTTGGAGCCATAGGGGCGTCATGTAATTAAGTAAAAAACTTCAGTCTAGAATTTGCTTGTGATTTAGTCACGAAACTTCTTCCAGGATTCTAGCCGATCTACGATACAGGAGAGTTTCAAGCCATTTGGAGTTGTATTTCTACAAGGACGAGTTGCATTGGGGTTTCATCTATTCATGAGGGCACAACTCTCTTAGGAGATTCATCAGTTGGAGGGGTTAAACTTGGACGTTGGGCACAGGGAAACTACGGAGGAGGTTTCCATTGCCTTGATCTATCATTGAGACGAGTTTGAGCTCATTTGGAGCATCTTGCCATCGGGGCCAAATTCTTGAGTTTCAGTCTTCATTTGGAGCGTGGCACTCTTCAACTAGAGGATTTGACATCCAGATCTACTGGGTATTGGTCTTCGTACTTATTCATCCTTTGTAGGCTTCTTTTGTATCAATGAGAGCATTTTGTAGCAGCTCATATCTATTGGTGTACGGCCATCGAGGTTTATGCGGATCGGCCATCTATTGTATTGATTATGTATTGCTCATAATAAAAAGGTCAAATCTTACTTGTGCTTCTATATCTTGATTATGTTATGATCTTCATGTGTTGGATGAATCTTGTCACTTAATAACTCAATAAACACGCATTGGATAGATTGAAGATGAAGTTGGTATAAACCAATTCGGCGTTGTTGACAATGTAATTTTTTATATCATTTTGTTTCTTTTGTCTATTAATCAGAAAACCACTGATTTGCCTATTCAAACAGTAATTAATTTGTTGTCTGCATATTTATTTAATTGTACTTATATTTTCTCAATAGAGATCAATAACATATTACATTTTTTTTTGTATTTTATGATACCCATCTCTTGTTGCCCATTTTTGTCAATCTTTTAAAATTGGCCCTGTTACTGCATGTTCTTGCCCCATACACAGGTAGCGTGGAAGAAATCTTCAATCCACTTGTGTGTCCTTGAGGCAAGTCTCGAGTCAAGGTGTTGTCACACGATCCTCGACTCCTCCGTCTAAGCCAACTACTAGCAAAGCCAGGGTATAGTCCTAAAGAAAATATACACAAGAGCTCCAAAAATTCATCTAAGCAACTAGTATGCTAGGAGTTTATTGCAAAGACAATACACAAAATAAATCTATTCTATGACATATGTCATTCATTCATTCTACAATTGCTTAAGAGAATATTTAAATAAAGAGATACTTGCATAAAAGATATTCAAATGACTTTTGATATATGCAAGTATATAACCATAAACAAAGAAATACTTCAAGATAAATAGAAAATACTTAGTAAATATGTGTACTTGAAGCAAATAGATTTAAATATATAGAAATGAGACCAATGTCTATGAATGTTCTTGTAAATTTTAGAGTTGATTAATATTTAGAAATGACTTTTAAAAGCTAATCTAGATGTGGCCTCTAAAATTTATTCATGATGTGGACGTCAAATATCAAGCGAGGAAGAGTATCCCTCGATTTTGCACACAAGCTGAGAATGTGGGAGACCGCGAGGAGAACCTAGATCTCAAAGTTCAGGCGGTTTATACACAAACCCTCTTGTGTTTCCACACAAGCAATAGGTCTTAAAGATTTCACTAAGTTAAACTAGATCCACACCGACCAGCCCTGGTTTTGATTAGTTCCTCAAAATTAGAGCTAGGCTGCATGAGGTTTAGACCATACAGGAGTTGAGGGATGGAGTGTATTTGCCAACAAAAGAAAAGTGCAACAAAGCTAAGTTGCACAGCTTGAGGAAGCTTATTCTGAGAGTTCGAAACGGTCTGATCTGAAACGAGGTCCTCAAAAAAATGGAAAGCGGGGGGAAGCATATATATAAAAAAATTAAAAAAAAAAAGAAAAAAAAAAAAATATATATATATATATATATATATATAGTTTTTAAAAATAAACATTATATTGCAAAGAAAAACATAATGATACACATAAATGACATTTTAAGAAGGAAAACCATGTCCATATTAACTCCCATAGATGATGAATATCATTCATTACATGATGCAAGTAGCAAAATCAAGAATAGCCTTTATAGATGAATACATCCAAAATCATGTATAAATGAGGTTGTATGCTGAAAATGAAAAAAATATGAGCTAAAGGCAAGTACAATTACATATCAATAATCATATTGATCCTCATCCTCATCATCAAAAATAGAACAAGATGTATGTTCAACAGAACTAGAGCCTCGATGGGAAGAGAGGCAACTTGAATTCCACTTTCACTTGCATCATCATCAATATCAAGAACAGAAAGAGAGAGCTCTAAGTCTGGGTTTTCTGCATCCACATACCACTCTTTATGAGGCCCAATTGTATATTCTTCACCCCTATGAGACACAAGGTGTAGGTTTGAATGTACATATACAAGATCCTCAACCATTGAATTAACTTTGTTGCGGCTTCCTTGAATGAATGAAACCATAGGTGCTCCAATTCTTTTCTGTTGATGAAGAGCTTGCCACTTGTGGTAGAATATGAGTGGCAAGGCTTTACAAATATACACCATTTTCCCCATGACAAGTCCACCATTTAATCGGTTCCATGGTGCTTCTCTCCTCCAAAGCTGACATGTCTACAAAATTCTCTAATCCAGCAACAAAACAAGCAAATTCCTCCCTCATATCTGTTTGTTGAGAAGATGGAAACAACCTCACAGGCTTTTTTCACTCCATTGGCCACCTCGTTGTCCTTATGTGGGGCCTTCCTCTTCCCCATTGCTCTAAGCAATGGGCTCCTCATCATAAATTTGGGATTTAGAGCATGTGCCAAAGTGTGCAATGGAGTGTTAAATCCATTCCACCTAGTAACAATGATGGACCTCACATGCTCAACAAAGTCAACCTTGACAAAAAAAACAGAGTGGGAGCCTCATGTGTAATATCACAGTTTCTCAGCCATAGTATCCAGCCATCCTCTACTAAATCTCTCGAGGAATGGTTATGCGTATGCGCATCTCGAGGAGAAGCTCAAATGTCGGTGAACTTCCTCTCTCTGAATCTTCCTGTCTCCACTCGGCCCAAGTCACACCCACCACCATACTCATCATGGACTTTGACCTCAACAAGTAACATGATTAAGTTTGAGGCATATCTTGTCTCAACAACTTTGAACAACTTCAATTTGGAGCATTCTCGATACATTGCTTGAGAATGGTGGTTGGTGATAATTTAATGATCTCCCTAGCTTGCCCTGTGAACTCCTTAATCCATTCGATTTTTGCCTCAATCTCTTCTAAAATGAGATTTAAATTATGGACAATGCAAAGAGTCCAAAAAATATGATTATCTCTACTCTCAACAATCAACCCTATGACTTTGCAAACGAGTGCAGTATCTATGATAACTTGCACCACATTTGATGGCCCTACTTGTTCAATAGGGTAAATATATTGATGAATCTGTTGTCTTTACTTCGCCAAAACAATCTTCTACTCTCAAGAACATCGCTCATTTGGTGATGATGCAATAACATTGATCAGGGGCCTCCGCTTTGTATCATTCCATCCATCGGAGATAATGGAAACCCCTGTGCTGGTCTATGAGCTACGGATTGGTTTGAGAATATCATGAATCAATGACCTCTTTCTGCAACAACACTATTCTGAGTTTTTCATGGTTGGCTCCTTGAAACCTTGAACCTTTTCGTTAATTGCCTTCACCATATCCTTCCAATAGGGGGACCAAACCACATTAAATGGGATGCCACATGCAAATATGGCCTTGCCACTCTTGACTCTATTTCTTCTCTCTTTGGTTGTTGAACATCTTCATCAATGTGTTGTCTGAGAGGATTGCACCTCATCCTCCAGGGCCTTTGGATGTCTCGTTTTCTACCTCTAGCACCCTCATCTTCCTTGCTTCATGAACAATCCCTGGCTCATTGCTAACACCCAAGGAAGTAGGATGCTTGCTACTTCCATGCATAGCAATTTTTGCTCTATTATCCTTCACTTTTTGAGCGTCATCATGCTCTTTTTTGGAATCTATCCCTCACTGTAGTGGATCAAGGGTATGTGAACAATCTTCAACCACCCTTCCTTCATTCAAAATGTGAACCTTGACTCTTGTGTAAGAGCCCTTGAAGGTCCTATCCTTCTTGCATAAATTGCACATCCATTCCCATGAACCACCACCATGAATTGTTGAAACCTTTGTAACATGCCTCCAAGGAGGATAGTATTCCTGCTGCTTGCTTACTTTGACAACTCTAGGATGAGATGAAATAGCACTTTGAGAAGCTATGAATCTTGCCAAAGAAAAAAAAAGAAAAGAAAATGGCCTTTGTTCACCAAAACATAAAATTGTATATTGCAAATGCAAACCAAGAGAAAAAAAAAGCTGCTAACTTGCTAGCAAACATAAAATAAATCTACACTCACCAAATAGAGAAGAAATTTGCTCACTAAACCACACACAATCTCCTTCTTGTTGTTAGCTCCTCTTGCTAATGAAAGTGTTCCTTCTTGTTGTTGTAGGAAGCTCCTCTTGCTAATGAAAGTGTGAGGAATGAGTGAAGCAAGTGGTTTCTTATAGCAAATGAAGGAGATTTAGGGTTTTGGTTTGCATCTAGAAGTTTTTTTTTTTAATTAAAACAAAAACAGAGAAAATCATCTTAATTCTATTTGGAGAAGGCAAAAAAGGCCTTAACTAAAACTAACCAGAAGTTTGGGGGGCCCACGGCCCCTTTTATTTGCCTAATTTCCCTTGAAAAGCCACGGAAACCCGGTCGTATGGGCACGGTACGGCCCCGAAACGTCGTCAATCGTACCGTACGGCGTTTCCCTTTCGAGAAACGTCGTACAGTACAGCCGACGGCATTTCGGGGCCGTACCATACCTGCTTCGTCGTACCATACCGTACCGGCCTCGAAAACAGAGAGGGGGGGGGCCATTTCCTGCAACATAGCAATAAAGTAAATGTTTTCTAATTGCTAAGTCCACACTGACCAGCCCCTATTTGGCATGAGCCTACTTAGGGGAGCTAAGGGGACGAGTTTATTTGCAAGAAAATAAAATTGCAAAAATTGAAATCTAATCTAGCAATTAAAGATTACCTTCCAAAATGAAATATAAACTAATTGTGGTTATTGTTGTTGTTGTTGAATTTTATCTTTTCTTAGGTGATGAATTGCAAATAAAATGAAAGACTTTGAGAAAAGCAAACAATCAAACCACAAGACACCAACCCCCCTAGGGGGAAAGAAAACGTGGCACTGTGTAGCCCACTTTTTATTGCTTCAGTTACAATAGTCTCTTTTTGGGAGACTTTGGATCCTTATAAAAATGGATCAAATGAAGTTTACAAGTTTACAAAACGATTTATTAAGGTTCAAGGTTCTTCTAAGGTTCCTGGATGCTCCTAATCCGCCAAAATTGGGCAGAGTTTCCCCTTGTTTATTCAATGACCTGCAAAAAACAGCAAGTGAAAGAGATCAAAAGTCTCCAAAAAAACACTTAGAAAGTGTCTTTGGACTATAAAATAATAAAACCCAAAACTTGCAAAATTTTTCTAAGTAAAAAGATACTCTAACTAGTGAATTATGACACTAAAGTAAGTCTAACTAAGAGCTCTTTTAGTGACTTTTGTTTTCTGTTCAAAACAGCAAACAAATGAACAGTAATTAGCTTGATCTTTCAATGAAACAACCTCTTAAAACAATCATTTTTATGCCTTTAAAATTTTAAATAAAAGTACTTGCAAAAAAGTGAAATTTATTCTTTAGATCTAGCTTTTTTGATATGGAACTAAGCTTGAATCTAGATCTAAGAAAGGTACATGCAATAATAGAAACTAAATCAAACTTAGATCTAATACAGCATGTAAAAGAAAGTAACCAAATGAAACGAGAATTTTTGTGAAGGAGAAAGAGAGCAAGCTTGTGCTTGAATTTCTTTGGGAAATGGGATCCTTCTTTGGTGGAATGAGGAGGGATCTTCTTTAAAGATCTTAGAGGAATGGAAGAGTCAATCTAGATCATCCAATTCTCCAAGTGAAGTTTCAAATGCTTCATGCACTTGCAAGCAAAGAGGTTAGAAAATGGTATCACCTACAAAAGAGACTTCAACACAATATTGGTTAAGCCAAACGAATAAAGCATATAAAATCTCTTGAATAGATAAATAATAAGATCACTAATCAAACCAGCTTAGCAATCATATCCTAGTGAGTAATAGTAGTCCTATACGGCCAATTTAACCAAAATAACATAACAAAAAAAATAGAACAAAATCACCTCATAAGCACATGCATCCACACACACTATCCAAGCCACTAATTTGACCTCCAAAGTCTTCTTTTATTTCAAAATGAAAAAGTGTTACAATGTTACATCCACAAGCATCAAATCCCAAAGCTCCAACTAACTTAGCAAATGGGAGAGTGCTTCAACTTATAGCAAAAGAGAAGAGAGCCAAGAGGAGGAGGGCGCACCATGTGGAGAAGGAGAGTGCACCAAGTGTAGGGAAAAGAGAGCCAAGTGTGAGGGAGATGGCTACCACCTCTCCCCACACTCCCATAACTCACCACATGTGGAAGTGGAGAGGGAAAGAGGGGCGCCACCTCTCAAGAGGTGGGAAGCCCTCTCTTAGAATGCGCCACCTCTCCTCAAGAGGGGCACACTTCCCTTTGACAACTCGCCTAACTCAAATGGCGCTGCCACTTAACTCAAACATTCAACCAATGAAGCGGGAGTGCCACATACTCCCTTGAAGCTTAGTTGACTGAAAACATATCGAAACATGTTTCCGGCAAGTTTGCTAAAAAATAGCATTCTTGATTTTTCCTGTTTTTTAATGTCTTTTTTGACTTTTGTGAGCAAAATTAATTTTTAAGTGATTAAAATGACTAATTTTACTCACAAAAGTGGGTAGTTAAATGAAGTGGGTATTCTTAGTCCAAAAATGAATACCCCCAAAGCATATAATGCTTCCTAGTACAATTTTTTTAACACATGACTAAATTACAATTAAAATATCTCATTTTACGGGAAACGTTTTATTGACTCAAAACTTTAAAAAACCTATGGGGGACTTAGCGCAATTTCCATATGACTCAAAAAATGATGACCTAGCATGGTAATACAAACATTTAGACACTAGACTTGGATTACCAAGCTAAGGCCTAACCATGAATACACACTCCAGCTTTGGAGGTAGTGAGTGAAAAAACTTAGAAATTATAACTTGCCTAAAAAAGAATTTCAAGCAAGAGATAATTAACAAGTGAAAAAAAAACACTCTAGAGTATATACTCATGATCAAGACTTAGGATGCCAAGCCTTTTACAAAATCATCATGTTAATTTCATCTTATGACAATGCCCCTTAGGAGATGGAAATGCGAAAAAGTGGTCATATTTGACCGGCTGGACTTCTGAACTCTGATTTTGAACATGTGAATGTTCAATCTTTGGCGGCTTAACTGCAAGTCCATCTTAGTGCAACTTGGTGGATAACACCACCCAAACTAGTAGTCCTACAAGGTCTTAGATTGCTATGGTAGCAACACAAGAAATGGGTGTCCAATGTCACCACAACACCTATCATTTTCCTTGTTTAAGCCAAACTCCTATGCTAAGAGGTTTTGGGAGGCTTCCTTCTAAGTAACGATTCACCACAAGAATGTCAAGACTATTGCCTAAACAAAGTATACTAGGTGAAGTTAGGTGTTAATCGTTTCTATGTTTGTTGGAATAAAATATATTGCAGAAAATAAAGGAACCAAACACCAAGCTAACTTACCCTCAATCTCCAAGAATAATGATCAAATAAAGTAGAAAAAGAAGGGTAAACGTTCTTACCACTTTCCGGATGATTTATTGAGTGAATACATTGATCAAAGTGGCTGTAAATGAGAGATTTCCTCATTGTCCTGTTATTTTACACCTGCATTACAGAATAAAACGTAGAAAACAACAAGAAATATGACCTTTTTAGGCCTCCCATGAGTGCAAAAATGCACTAGATCACTAGATTTGTGGGTGAAAAGGGTAGGGAACTTAAGTATAAGTGTGTATTGAGCCTGTTATCGCACAATCTGTACTTGCCCAAAGCCCAAGGCAAGTGAATGCAAGATTGGCGTAACAGGGGGTGACCTATCACTGTCACCTTAATAGGAAACCCCTTTCTGTTTAGGAGTATATCAAAGTTACCCCAAGGGAGACGTCCCTAGTGACCTAAAGGGTTGATAAAACTAAGGCAAGGATGCAAGAAAATCCCCCTCACTGGTCACTCAAGTCAAAAGGTTCTTAAGTTCTTTAAGGGATTAAGCAAAGGTAAAAAATGAGTGTACCTACCCAGAACAAGACAACAAAGAAAATATGGCAGCTTTCAAGTACAAAAAATGATGTTAGTGCTTCATAAGACCATGAACCTTCAAAAAATAGGCTAGCTGATATAAAATTGCAGCAATGTAATAGTTTACAGCAACAATAAGTATTTTGTAACAGCCACAAAAATGTGTCTTGAAATTGCTTGAAAAAGACAAAAAAATGTAGCTTTAACTAGGCAGAATGATAATTAATTGTCACAAGCAAATTTGGCAATGTCTGGCTAGCCTTAAATGTTAATTTTGCAGAGAATTTGTTGTAGTTAGATGGCTGTAGCAATCTTTTGTAACAGCAGCAAGTTCTAGTGCTCAGAATTGCAAGAAAACGCCATATAAACTTAGCATTTATCTAGTGGATTGTTTGGCAATTCTCACAAGCAATTTTTAAATGAGTTAGGTGCAAGTTATGCAGGTGTATGCAGCAAATTAGTATGAATTTGTATGGCTGTAGCAGTGATTTGCAACAGCAGCAAGTTAGCTAATGAATTAGTCTAATTTAGGGTTAGTGAAAGTTAACAAAAGCTTCAAGGAAGAAGGTTTGAGTGTTTGTTTGATCAATCATTCACTAGAGTGAGTAGACTAGTGCCTTTATAGGTAATGGAGTCATTAGGTGACGGTTTTTATTTGGAGGTAGCAGCAGCAATGATTATACTTGTCTAAGGAGAAGAGGTGGATGGAGGAGGTGTTGGCACTTCAAGGCCTCAAACATCCAAACCCTAAAGATAAATTCACTAGAGAGTAAACAATTTTAGGCCCTAGCAAATCTTATTTCCTTAGACTATTGAAAAGCTAATAAGAGCAATAATAACTAGATAATAGCTTCTAGAGTGTTAGTGTTTAGGGCTTGTTGACCACCTATTTCGACTAGGGGGTCAACTCCATGTACCATGAAGCTATGTACCTAATGGTGCAACAAAGTTGAAGACTTTCTGGTTCTACTAGGCATTTGTTGCCCCCGGCATGTCTTTTTGTAATCAAAATGTTTGTTCCCCTGCGTGGGATAATAATGTAATGAGTCAGGATGAGTCATATTTTAGGTTGGTTTCCTAGGAATTTATCATTAGAGAAGTCCTTTCATCGAGTTTTTTTTATCCTCAGGTAATTAATCTGGCCTAACCAGCCATTTTAATTGCCCTTGAGTTTTTCACTCACAATAATCCTCCAAAGTAGTGAAAGGAGTTCTAATGATCGAGCCCAATGGGTGATTAGGGTCTAAGAATATTGTAAATGACCATGCTAGATATCTCCTAGAGTCTTCCAGAATTTTGTCGAATCTAAGTAGTTTTTTTTAACTTATTAAAATTACCCAATTAATGGTAATTTTAATTACATTTGATGTAAAAATGTAAAAATTTGGTTCTAGGGGATTTTGATATGGGTGTGAGTACTCAAAAGAAATGGCATGAGACCCCCCTACACCCTTGGACCAAGTTTCAACTCAATTGAACAAGTTTTTCTAGGTCATTGTCCATGAGGAGTCCAAGTCAGTCTTGACTCAACAATTTAATTGCTTTAATTTGGCTAAGTAAGGGAGATGTTTCCTAAACCTTTTCCTAAGTTAGAAAAATGATTTTCTAACTTAACCCAACCCATTTCTTAGCCACAACCTCAAGATGACCCTCTCCCTAAGAAAAGGGTGCCCCCCTTAGTGAGTAACTTACCCAAACTCAAAAATTAAAGTGAAAACCTAGCCTAGACCCTAAGTGCGCCCTCCTTAACCTCTAACTCACCTATTGGGTGAGTGAAAAGGTGTTCCCCCCTCACCACACTCAACCCTCAAACCCTAGCTATGCCAAAACCCTAAAAGTGCACCCCTCCTTGAGATGATCTCTTCTCTTGCTTGAGTGACACTTGGAGCTCATCCAAGGGGGGTCTTTCTTGCCTCTCAAGTATA
>SNQJ01S0210616.1:0-15977 GCA_010110895.2 Picea sitchensis
AGGGTTGTAGGTGTAGTTGCAGCAGCAACAAGTTTCAGTATTTGGCTTGGATATCTCTTGGCTAGGGTTTGGACTATCTGATCAACTTTTTGTGATGCACTATCCTTGGGGAGAGATGCGTTGCTCTTTGTTTGGCTGTCTAGCCTAGGGTTTGCTTCCGGAGGAATTCTCAGGTCCAGGTTAAGGTGCTCGGAGGGAGGATTCGACCTGTGGTTGGGAGATGAAGGTATCGTCGTCATAAAACGAGCACACCATATTATATATTCTAACAACCTCATCACAACACTAGGCTAGCATATCATAGTACTACACTGGCTCAATGTCAAAGCTGATAAGATGGTAGCTCAATGTCAGTCACATCTTGCTTTACGTCTAACAAAAAGATCAGAAGCAAGGAATCATCTTGCTTTACTTCTAACAACTAGGTCAGAAGCAATGAACACATCAACATCTCGCTTTACGTCTAACAACGAGGTCAGAAACGAGGAATCATCTTGCTTTACGTCTAACAACTAGGTCAGAAGCAAGGAACACATCAACATCTCGCTTTACATCTAACAATGAGGTCAGAAGCGAGGAATCATCTTGATTTACGTCTAACAACTAGGTCATAAGCAAGGAATCATCTTGCTTTACGTCTAACAACTAGGTCAGAAGCAAGGAATCACACAACGTCATGCTTTACGTCTAACAACGAGGTCAAAAGCAATGAATCATCTTTCTTTACATCTAATAGTGAGGTCAGAAGCAAGGAACACACAACATCATGCTTTACATCTAACAACGAGGTTAGAAGAAATGACTCATCTTGCTTTACGTCTAACAACGAGGTCAGAAGAAAGGAACACACAACGCCATGCTTTGCGTCTAACAACGAGGTCCGAAGCTATGACTCATCTTGCTTTACGTCTAACAGCAAGTTCGGAAGCAAGGAACACACAATGCCATGCTTTATGTCTAACAACGAGGTCAGAAACAATGACTCATCTTTCTTTACATCTAACAGTGAGGTCAGAAGCAAGGAACACAGAACGTCATGATTTACGTCTAACAATGAGGTCAGAAGCAATGACTCATCTTGCTTTATGTCTAACAACAAGGTTATAAGCAAGGAATAAATATATATATACTCCCCCTTTCAGGGAGGGTCCTTTCGGACTATACCAAGATTATCTTGAAAGTGTTCAAACTTTACACTAGATAGAGGTTTGGTCAACATGTCAGCAACCTGTTCATCCGTGCTAATGTACTTGAGCTTCAAGGCTCCTCTCTGTACCATGTCACGGATGAAATGATAGCGGATTTCTATGTTCTTCGACCTTTCGTGGAATATAGGATTCTCTGTCATCTTTATGTTGCTCTGGTTGTCACATAGAATCATGGTTTCTCTCATATCCAAGTCAAATAGGTCAGTCAACAACTTTCAAATCCATATAGCTTCGCAGCTAGCAAAACATCCGGCAATGTACTCTGCTTCTACTGTGCTGAGAGAAATACTGGATTGCTTCCTACTCTACCACGAGATCATGGCTGATCCCAAACTGAAACAACATCCGGAAGTGATTTTTATGTCAACAACTCTTCTTGCCCAATCTGCATCAGTATATCCACTCAATGTGAAGTCATTATCTCCATCATAGCTGAGACCATAATCCATTGTACCTTTAAGGTATCTCATCAGATGTTTTGCAACCACTAGGTGAACACGTTTGGTCTCTACCAGAAACTGACTCAAGGTGTTCACTGCAAAACAAATGTTTGGTCTGGTATTCGTCAGGTACATCAGTGATCCAATAATCTGTCTATACAGTGTGGCATCTATCAAGTCTGACGAAGTATTGACCAACAACTTCAGCTTTGCTTCCATGGGTGTATTCATGGACTTGCATTCTAGCATGTCGAATCTCTTTAAGATTTCGACCTTGTACTTCCCTTGGTTAAGGAAGATCCTTTCTGGACTCTGCCATACCTCAAGACCTAAGAAGTAATGCATTAGGCCAAGGTCTTTCATTTCAAATCCTGTGGCAAGTCTCTTTTTACATTCAGTGATGAACTTTTCTTCTCCAATTAAGAATAAGTCATCCACATACAGTAGTAAGATTGCTGGTTCATTATCCATAATTTTAAAGTAGAGATTTGAGTCTACTTTACTCTTGGTAAAGCCTAATATCATCAAGAAACTGTCTATATGGCCATACCAAGCTCTGGGAGCTTGCTTCAATCCGTATAAGGCTTTCTTCAATCTGCAGACATGAGACTTCCTGTTTTCAACCTCAAATCCTTGGGTTTGATCTATATACACTTCCTCTTCGGTGACATCATTTAGGAAAGATGTCTTCACATCCATCTGGTATAGTTTCCACTTCAACTTAGCTGCAAGATCTATGATGGTCCTGATCGAAGTGTATCTGGATACAGGAGCAAATGTCTCTTCATAGTCAATGCCTTCCTTCTGGGAAAATCCACGAGGGAAAAATCTTGCTTTATACTTCTCAATACTTCCATTAGCAACATGTTTTATTTTGAAGAGCCATATGTAGGATACCCCATATTTATTCTTCGATCTGGGAACTATTTCCCATACTTCATTCTTCATTATGGATTGGTTTTCCTCTGTCATGGCATCTGCCCATTCTTTTCTCTGAATAGCTTCTTCAGAGTAGGTAGGATTTTCATCTAGGAGATCACATATCAAATCTGTGTAATTGCATAATGGATTTGGTCTTTTCACCTGTCTTGAGGTTCCTTCTGGAACAACATACTTCTCTCCATATTGAATAAGCTCTCTTGCCCAAGCAGGCTATCTTTTATGGGAGAAGGTCATTTGAGGAGGTTCTTGAACTTCTACTATATCATGGTCTTCTAGAAGTTCCTCATCAGGGGAAGTTATGACTTCCCTCACTGGTTCTGTAGCTCTGGGAACCTCCCTCATTGATTCTGCAATCCTGGGATTTACAGGTTCCTCTTCATATACTTCTTCAAGCTGGAATCTTCTTGATTTTTTAAGTGTTGATTTTTCATCAATGGTCACGTCCCTGCTGATCTCTATGTGGCGGTGACCTGGTATGTAGATTTTGAAGGCCTTGGAGACCCCACAAATATTCCCTTCTTTCCTGAAGGGTCCAACTTGTTTCTCTTTTCTTTAGGTATATGAATAAGCAATGGATAGCCAAATATTTTTGAGATGGATTACCTCTGGGTTCTTTCCGGTGAACATCTCTTCTAGTGTCTTGAGCCCAAGTGCACTATGGGGCAATCGATTCTGCACATAAACAACTGTCATTGCTGCTTCTGCCCATAAGCGCATAAGAAGATCTTGATCTTCACAACTTCCAGCATGGTTTTGTTCTTCCGTTCAACTACACCGTTTTGTTGGGGATATTGATCCCAACATATTTTCATAAGTTCACGAACTCTTTTGAGGTATATTCTCCTCCATTATCTGACTTGAGTATCTTAATCTTCCTTACAGAAGGGTTCTCTTATCAAGGCTTTGAATTCCTTGATCTTGTTGAACACTTCAAATATATCTAGGTCTTTTACGAGAATAATCATCAATGAATGATACATAGTATACATACCCATTAATGGAGGATGATGGCATTGGGCCACACACATCTGAATGGATGAGTTCTGGGACTCCTTCTGTCTTGCTTTCCCTCTTCGTAAATGGGTTCTTGATGTTCTTCCCTTGGGCACATCCATTGCATACGCCTTCATGGTCACCTTTGAGTTCTGGTAAACCTGTGACTGCTTTGCATATGTATGGTAGCACCTTGTAGTTGAAGTGAGCTAATCTTCAATGCCAAGATTCTTCAATGGCATGGGTCATGGCAGATTCTGAGTGACCCTATAGCTTATGCAATTCACCTTCTTCTCTTCCAATGATGATTGCTTCATTTATGGTCTCTCCTTTAGCACGTTGCCTTTTGCAACCTTCACTATAGCTTCCTCATGTGACCTGGAGCAAGGTAAAAAAAACAACAAGCAAGAATAATATCCTTCTTGATAATATAAAGCAATAGCACGAACAATCATCACAGTATCTCCTTTAGAGCTATCACTTGCAATTTATCTGAAGCAAAGATTAAAGGTAAGGAATACAATACAAAATGAGGTCAACACTCTCATAGTGTTGTGATCAAACATTCTTCCATGGAAACCTGGAACTAACACATGAGGTTTCTCCTAGTGGAGGTGTTAGTTGTATAAGGAAAAGTATTTACCTCTATATTCTCACATGCTATCAAGTATAATACTTTACGACGACTGCTATTTCAATTATAGTCATCAGCTTATCATGTGTACCTTTGAATCTTATTAATATTGATTAATTAAACTCGGAGCCTTGTCCTCAAGAATGAGTGCTTGCTTTTCTTCCAGGTCTCCTTCACTCAAGTGATAAGTGCTTTCTTCAACCTGTCTGTTGTACTAAGACAATACACTATCTTGACAGAAGGTTAGGTTAGAGGATAAGCTCTATGATCAATCCTTATAATAATTTGATCGTAGCTTCATCATGCAATACTGATTAAGATAATGTCATGACAAATAGATGTATATCAGAATAATCACACCTAGGTTGCATCATTCCTCTGAATGTGTTGGATCTTGATATCCTTATGGATCTATGGCAAGAGATCTCTTCTCCTGCAAATACTCTTTAGGGTTTAACCATTAAACATATGTAAGTACATACCTCTGATAACATTTGTAGGTAGTGGCTCCATCTGGTAGTAGCGGTAATCATTTCCAACTCTTGAGATAACTTCAAGGGTGATTGCAACTGGTTCTACGGCTGCAGATGCAACTGGTACTGCAACTGGTTTTGAGATTGCAACTGCAACTGCAACTTAGGGTTTTATGAGGAAACCCTAATTTTTCAAACTTTGAGTTTTGAAAATATGATCTAGGGGAGAGATGCGCTGAGCTAAGGCGAGTTAGCTGGTGCAGTTGGAATTTTGAAAATCCAACTTTTACGCCCTCAAACTTGATTTGCAGATTTCTGGACTGGTGCTTCTGGTTTTCTGGTACTTTTTGAAACTAGGGTTTCACTTTCCGAGAGATCTAGCCACTGAAAAGGTGCTCTCTAAGTGCCAAAATGATCCTTGGGGGAGGGCGCAACTTTATAGGTGGTTTTAAGGTTGAAAAGATTCACTTTTGCAAAACCCTAATTTTTGGGTATGGTAACAGTGACGTTTTTCCTCTTGTGAAATGTGCTTCCTTCAGATTGACTCTGATACCATGTTAATGTTTTATGCCATTATTATAGTTCTTTTCATTTCAATAGATAAGAACAACATAATAACAAGATCACTGAGAGATACACATTCACAAGAGACACAACATTTATCCTAGGAAACCCTCTAGGGGAAGAAAACCCAGCAACAACTTCCTTATCATAAATTGCCAATACAATGTTCAAGAGATAACTCAAACCAATACAGATAGTCCTTTCCAAAATATGTGCCACTCTTCTCCCTCTCTCCAACTGGTAATTGCAGCTTGCCTCATAAGAGAATGAGCAAGTGAGTTGTGATCAAATGAGGCACTAGCCTCCTGTATTTATACAAGTTCTGGCACATGTGAAGTGTCTCTTCACTAGCAGGGATGACTTCTCAATCTGTGTGGGTAAACCCACCTTTATTATATTTATGGGTGTCTTAATTAACTGCTGGGGCCAAATTCTTATTCTTCCTATTATAATTGTCCATTGACCAATCCGCAAAAGGGGATTTGGTCCTAATACAATTACCGACATGATTAATCCACAATGAGGATTGATCCTATGAATAAAATAACAATAATAATAAGAATACTCTTTATAGTTACATTATTTCAACAATATCAAGAGGGGTGACTAGTTTTTGTGTAACAGTCACAACCTCAGTAGCTGGTTCTTGTGGAGAAGCTACAAAATCAACAACTGATTCTTGTGTTTCAACTACTTGATGTAAAAAGAATAGGGTTGCAGCACCGTGGGCATCTAATTCTTGTATTTCAGGAACAAAATCAACAACGTGTTCTTGTGTTTCAGCTGTAGTTGGTTCTTGTGTAACAACTATAGCTAGTTCTTGTGTAACATCTACTGAATGAGTAGTTGGTTCTTGTGTGACAGTTACTGAATGAGTAGCTGGTTCTTGTGTGACAACTACTTGATGTAAATAAAATGATGTCGCAACACCCTGGGCCTCTGGTTCTTGTGTTTCAGTGCCCGTGGGTGGAACAGGTAAAAATTTCAGGATTTGGGAGGGTGGAGGTGTATGGGATTCTAGCAAAATGGGTTGGGGGTTTAGGGTAGTGGTAGTCATTGTTGCTTTGGTTGAATCCCTCATTCGTCTTCTAGGTAAAAAGGTAGGAAAAGTAGTAGTTTGCTTCTTTATTTTGCGAGTGGGTTTTTCCTCAGCGATGGAGCAGGGAGGGTTATCAGGTTTATCTGCTTGAGAATCATTGCTAGGGATATGAATAGTAGGAGTAGATGATTCTGGTAAGTTGTGGGGTGGACTTGGTATGGTAGGAGGGTTATTTGGATCAACTGGATTTGCAGGTGGATTAATAGGTATTTCCGGAGGGTCAGGAAGGTTTTGTGGTTGCTCTTCACGAGGGTTTTTAGGATGTTCAACAACTTCTTGAGGGTTTATGGGTGGGTTGTTTAGGAGAGGGTTTTGTTGGGAAAAACCCTTTTGGATGAGTAATTGAACGAGATGGTGGTGGGTGAGGGAAAGGATGGGATTTTTAACCTGTCTACAGTAATGCAACATATTTCTAAGACATCCGAGCAGATAGTAAGGAATATTCACCAGTCTAGCATGTCGTAAATGAGATAACAAGACAATATTGTACTAGTAAACTACCTGGTATCGACCTTCACAGGTAAGGTAGTGCTTGACAAACTCTGTAACTTTTGGCCAAGGAGGTGACAATGAGCTAAGTTGAACACCCCAGGCTTTAGGCTCAACTTGTTCTCCTGGCAAGAGAAAATCCTGTTGGGCATTAAGAATAATGTGTTTGCGGCTGAACCAACGAATGCCAGTGACGGGAAGACCGAAAACCTGTGCTATATCATCCTCTGTGACTGGAATTCGAACCCCTTGAACAATAGAATGGTCTTCTTGAAGATTCCGAGCAAATTGAAGAACCTGTTGTTGATCAAATCCTTGGAGCCTCTGAAAATAACCCAACCAACCTGCCTGCTGAAAGATTTGGTAGACTTCTGGATACAATTCTAGCAGGTTTGTCATGGCGGGTTCGTATCGTATATCAGGACCTCCCATAGATATTCAACTTAGTAAAATGCACAGTCATAGAGCCAAGTAACCGCACCTGAACAAAGTAAGTTTTTCAGATGAGGGCATGTAAATGATGGTGAAAAGATGAGATAATGGATAAAAAGAAGTGACGGTAGTCAGTTCGTGTGAAATGATGGCATAAAGTTTCGATATACCGCCCCCAACTACAGCTGAAATAATGACTTTAAGTGTATGGGGATCATGGTAATAATGAATCAGGATCTTCTCATTAGCCATAGTTCAATTGTATTTACATATAAAGTTTACATAGCTCATCTTTACCTTTGATTCATACTTCGAAAAATATAGTGCCTGTTCATAATAGATTTGCAGTAATCATGGAAGAAACTTTGGAATTATGAAATAAATTATATCAAGGGTTTGTTTAATCATGGGAGAAGGTAGTGAAAGGACAGAATGTAGTATGAGAAATAGGAGAAGTGAGAGAGAAAGGGCTGAAGAAGATGTTCTTATGACAGAAATGCTGAATAGTCATGTCTTAGCAACAAAAAAATGGGCAATGCTGAAAAAGTGGTAATTCAGCACATGAAAAGAATGAAAAAATTGTTGCTGAAGAGTGATGTTTCAACAATGAAAAATATTGCTGAAGAAATGGTGTTTCATCACGGGAAAAATGGGGAAAATGTTGTTGAAGAGTGGTGTTTCAGCAATGGGAAAAATGGGAAAAAATGTTGTTGAAGAGTGGTGTTTCAACAATGGGAAAATGGGGAAAAAATGTTGTTGAAGAGTGGTGTTTCAACAATGGGAAAATGGGGAAAAATGTTGCTGAAGAGTGGTGTTTCAGCAATGGGAAAATGGGGACAGGGAATGGAAAGGGAAAAAAAATGAGAGGGGATGAATGATGGGGATGTTAAATAATATTGGAAGATGGGAAATGAATATGAATGGATTGAAGAAAGAGGGAGCAATGTTTCATAAGATGAAGCTTGGATCTGCTTGTAGTAAGATTGTCCTTTCTTGGTAGGCCTTTTCTGGATCGAGAATCTGCAAAAGAATCAATTGTAACATGCCATCCCTTGGCAGGGATTATTAGTAAAATAAATTTAATCTAATGCTTAAAAATAAAATTTAGAAAAATTAAATGCAATGAGGGGCAGGAGGCTCCTCTAAAAAGAGATAATGTGAATCTGCCACACATGTGGCCTTAAAATCTTCTTTGGAAATGGGGTGCTGGTATAGACAGAGTCGATGACCATTCACTAATAATGATGTTTTAGAGTCATCAATTGTTAGGAGCCTTACTGTTTCATTGGGGAAAACAGTATCCACTTCGTAAGGTCCTAGCCATCTTGTACGTAGTTTCCCTTGAAATTCTTTAAACCTAGAATCATACAATAAAGCCTAATTACCTTTTTGGAATTGCTTATGTTTGATGATTTTATCATGCCATTTTGTTCTTTGTTGTTGAATCATAGTTGTCTGGTGAATGGCATCTAATATTTTTTCATCCAATTCATTGAGTTGTTGCAACCTGGTTGTATGTGCATTAATCAAATCAAGGTTAACAACTAAAACAATCCTTAAGGTTTTGATTTCAAATTCCACAGGAAAGACAACACTTTTTCCATAAACTAGTTCATAGGGGGAGAATCCTGTAGTATTTCTCCAGGTAGTTCTGTAAGCCCATAATGCTTTAGGGAGCCTTTGAGACCAATCCTTCTAGTTTTCCTTCACTGTTTTTGTTAGAATGACTTCTATTACTTTGTTTGTGCTTTCCACCTGTCCATTGGCTTGGGGGTGGTATGGTGTAGTCATTCTATGATGAATATGATATTTTTTAAGGGTGGCTTTAAAACCATGAGAGGTGAAAGGAGGTCCTCCATTTGTGACTAATTCTCTAGGCACTCCAAATATGACAAAGATATCTTCAAATAAGAAATCTAGAACAACTTCTTCAGTAGCTCTATGGAGTGCTTTAGCCTCCACCCATTTGGTCATATAATCTGTGCAGACGAATATACAAAATTTTTGATTGGATGGAGGGTTAATGGTTCCTACAAAGTCTAAGGCCCATCTTTCAAATGGTTCGAGTACTACATGGGGGTTTAATGGCATTTCATCTCTATGATTAGGTTGACCCATTCTTTGACAACTATCACAGGCCCGAACATATTTCTTTACATATTTAAAAAGTGAGGGCCAATAATAACCCATCCTGAGAATTTTATGTGCCATTCTTTTATCAGCAAAATGCCCTCCACAAGGGCCATCATGCCCATCTTTTAGTAAATCATAAACCTCATATTCTCTAATGCATCTTCGGATTTCTTGATCAAGTTCTGTGTAGAAAAGACACCCACTTATCCAGCTATACCGAGCACTTTGTTGAATGATTTTTCTTTTCTCTCGGTGGGATAGGTGTGGTGGTAACTTCCCTGCAACCAAATAATTAGCAATGTATGCATACCATGATGAGTGAGAAGATACTGCAAATAAATATTCATCAGGAAAGGAATTATCTACTGGAGTATTATCATCAGGTGTTAACCGAGAAAGAAAATCAGCAACTACATTTTCTTTTCCTGGTCGATCTACAATTGTAATATCAAATTCTTGTAATAATAGTAACCATCTGGGGACTCGATAATTTGTGACAGATTTGTTCATTAAATATTTAATAGCTGAGTGATCAGTATGGAAAAAAGTAGAATAACCAGTGATGTAATGTCGAAATTTATTAATAGCATAGATAACTGCTAAAAATTTCTTTTCGGTAACTGTATAGTTAAGTTCAGCATGACTCATATTCTTGCTAATGAAGTAGATAGAATAAGGGAGATGATTTTCTTCTTGTCCCAAGACATCTCCTATTACAGTATCCAAAGCATCAGAGGATATATGAAGGGGAAGTGCCCAATCAGGTCCCCTTAGAATAGGAGCTGTAGATAACTGATGTTTGAGTGCATCAAATGCTTCCTGGTAAAGATTAGTCCACTTGAATTCAACATTTTTCATAAGTAACAAAAACAAAGGAGAAGCTATTTTGGATTTTTTTTTGATAAATCTTCTATAGTATCCAACATGTCCTAAGAAACTTCTCACATCTGTTTGGGTTTTGGGAATAGGAAGGTTCTTAATGACTTGTATCTTGGATGGATCTACCTGAATTCCTTGAGATAAAATAAAATGTCCAAGTACCACTCCTTCACTCATCACCATATGACATTTTTCAGTGCTTAAGGAGAGGTGGGTTTGTATACATCGATTAAGTATTTTCTCAAGATTTTGTAGTGCTTCCTCAAAAGAGACACCATAAGGGGTAAAATCATCCATAAAAATTTCCATAGAGTCATTAATCATATCAGAAAAGATTCCTATAACTGCTCTTTGAAAGGTTGTTGGTGCATTACATAGTCCAAATGGGTGGACACTATAAGAAAAATTTCCCCAGGGGCTAGTAAAAGTGGTCTTATCTTGGTCTTGGGGTGCAATTCTGATCTGGTTATACCCACTGAAACCATCTAAGAAAGAGAATAATTTCTTCCCTGACAAACTATCTAACACCTGATCAATGAATGGTAATGAAAAGTGATATTTTTGAGTGGATTTATTTAAGGCTCTGTAATCTACGCACACTCTCCATTTCCTATTTTTCTTAGGAACTATTACCAACGGGGAAACTCGTTCACTATCAGATATAGGATATATAAACCCTCCATTAAGCAATTTTTGAAGTTCCTCTTTAACAATTTCCCTTAAATTAGGGTTCATTCATCGTTGAGGTTGACAGATCAGTCGACAATATTCCTTGATATAGATATGATGAGTACATAATTCAGGAGAGATCCCCTTCATATCTGTATAGTCCCATGCGAATGCTTCCTTATGTCCAAGAAGTAACTTCATTAATTGTTGTGTTTCAACAACTATCAAGTTGGGGTTTATATTCAATGTTTTGCCAGGTTCAATTTCTATTGGTATACTTTTAGAAGAGATGGTAGCTAATGTTTGAGGTAGGTCTTTAGAATTAAGCTTTTCCTGGGTATTTGACTCCAAAAGTGAAGCTAGTTGATTATGTGTTTCTGGAGTCACAGAGGAGGGTTCACAAATAAAATTATTAATTATTTCATCCTCAGTGGAATCTTTAAGGCTTAAATCTTGTCCGATAGTCAATATAGGTTGAGTAGTTTGATCATCATAGTCCACCCATAAGGAATTGCCATTATTAATCAAGGGTGTAGCATTAGGGTAGAGAGTAAGTTGTTTGGCCTCATATCCATTGGAAATTGTCATTGAACCAGATCTGCAGCTGATAAAGGCATCTGCTATGGCTAGCCAAGGCCTACCCAAAATTAGAGGATGACCCCCCAACTTTGTTTTAGGTTGTAATACCACAAAGTCAGCTGGATAATTCTAGGACTCAACTGAGATGATTAGGTCTTCAATAACTCCTTCCGGTTTGATTGTAGAACGATTAGCTAATTCTAGAATGGTTTGGGTATCTCTGATTCCATTCTTCAGTTGTAACAGTTGTGAAGTTTCAAGAGTCATAATATTGATAGCAGCACCTAAGTCTACCAGGACTCGAGGAATTACTATTTTTCCAATTTGCACTGTGACAGTAGGATGGTCAGGATCACCATATTTAACTGGAGGGGCTTTACCCGACATTAGTGTAGACAAATCACCCATGACATGAGCTGTGAGGGGATCTTTAGTTTTCCTACCGGGTTTCTTAACGCAAATGTCTCTCATAGTTCGGGCATAAATTGGTACATCTCTTAGTGCTTGTAATAGTAAACTTTTGACATAGAGATTTTGTAATTCCCCTAGAAGATTAAAAGCAGGTGGCTTAGGAGTTTTAGTCAAAGATAAACACTTAGGGAATGGTGGTTCCACTGTTTCAGCAACAATATTAAAGGATGGTTGTACCTCTTCAGGTGAATCATGCTTTTTTATTTCTTCTTTATCAGAATCAGAAGCGGTAACATCATCAATGATAGGTTCTATTATTTTTCCAGATAGTAAATGAATATCATTGCATTGTGCAGGGAAAATAGAAAGTATAGGTTGGTTTTGTGTTCCAGGTGGATATTGGTGTCCACCCACCTTCTCCAACTGACCCAAAACATGTTTCTGGCAATTTTGGTAATTTACTATTTTTAGCAGTTTTTAACTTTCGGGGTCATTTTGAGGCCCTAAACGATGTTTTTTGAGACAACGGGGAGAAAAATGGATTGTAGAGCAATGTTACTCACCCAAAAGTTGTATTTCTCGGATAGATATTTCCAACGAGCTATCATACGCCTAAAATAGAGATTGTATGAAAAAGTTACGACCCCGGGAAGTTGATGCACCAACTTACCCAAATAGGGCCCACATGACGTTTGGTGCTTCATCTCCTAGAGTTAGGTTTTTGGATGTCTAGGGTTTTTGACATTCCTTCTTATTGTAAAAAGGCCTTTAGAGCCTCATTTTAATGATCTTCTCACATATGCGAGTAGCCGTCACATCTCTTCTCAGAGATAAGCTACCACCATTCTAGCGAGTCTTTCACTCTATATTTTACAGTCTATGTACATTTATTTCGTTAATAGAAATCATGTATTACTATATATCTGTGACTCTTGTTATATTTCCACTATATCTCTGTTAGATTGTTGTCTCTCTTGCAATATCTCTAAATATTCATGTGTTATATCTCCGCTCTCATTTCGTGCCGAAAATAATCCAGATCAGTGGTATCAGAGCAGGCTGCTCTTGATCGTTTTTCAGTGCATGTCCCCGATGAGGTATGAGTATAGCAAGTTGGGTCTCGAGATTTTCGCTCTTGAGGAAAATCATTCTCACACACCTAAGAAACCCTCAATGGTAGAAGAAAATAAAAATGATGGAGCAGACGATCCTATCAGTCTGTTGCTTGAGCAAGCTCTCACGCGACAGAGGGAGGAAATGATGTAGAATTTTTCCCACATCCTTCAACGCTTACCGATAGCATCAGGTGCATCTTCATCAAGCAGCCACTTTGGAGGCACCTTGCCTTTCAAGGTACAGGTTAATTTTGATATTCCCATATTTGAAGTTCTAATAGATGCAGATGCCCTAGATAAATGGTTAAATCTGCTAGAAGGTTATTTCTTTGTTCATAATTTTTCCGACAAGGAAAAGATCACATTCGCACTCCTTAAGGCTCTCCCCCATGTCAAACAATGGTGGAAAACTTACTGGGAGCATAGTTCCACAGAGGAGTCTGTAATATATGGGGTCGAGCCCACTTGGGATTTTTTTGTGGATGCAGTAAAGGAACAATATTACCCTATTGGAAACTATGAGGACCAATACATGAGATGGACCACACTGTGGCAAGAGAGGGGCCAAGAAGTTCGAGAGTTCACCAATACCTTCCATACCTTGCGCACCAAGCTGGGTATCAAAGACTCTGAAAGACATTTGGTTCTGAAATACCGTGGGGCTCTACATAGATACATCCAAACTGAAATGGATTTTCTGGACATCTCATCACTCGGTGCTGCCTATAGATATGCTGTTAAAATCGAGCAGAAATTTAAGCACTAGAATAAATGGGAGTTTGGGTCTGCAAATATACAACAACCAAAGTATGACAAAGACAACCCTAACAAACAGTCTCCCAAAAACCAGTCCAAGCCACAGGAAAAGAAGGGTCACGGGAAGACAAAGAAGGACACCGAAAAATTGTGCGATTTCCACAAAAGCCCCTGGCACAACACTGATGAATGTCGCTCAAAACAATCATTGGTGGTCGAGATCAAAGAAAAGGAGCCGAACCTTGATTCAGAATTTGATTCTAAAAATACTGGTAAAAGACAGATCATCGACGCAGACCCCACTGCTATTGTCGCGACCGTAACAGTTCAACCAGAAGAACCAACAGATCCAGAAGAGGGGGAGCGCCTTTTTCATTCACAGATGTGGGTGAAGGGGACCCCACTTCATTTTATTGTTGATAGCGGAAGCCAGAAGAACCTCATCTCAACAGAGGTCGTCAAACAGTTGGGATTGTTGACAACACCACACCCACAACCATACAGCATCGGGTGGCTTTGCCAAGGACGAGATCTTCATGTCAGCTAGTAGTGTCGATTGTCATACGACATCCAACCCTTCAAGGATGAGGTATTATGTGATGTTTCCCCTCTAGATGTTTGTGATGTTCTCTTGGGCCAACCATATATGTGAAAACACCATGCTATTTATGAGTCTTGACCCCGTAGTGTCATTATTACTCTTGGGGGTCATCTCTACAGGATACCAGAGGTAGTTCCAACTACTGCCCCACCTAAACAGTGCTGCAAGGTAGTATATCATACTACAAAATTCATCTTCTCCACAATCTGTTCAAAAGAGGAACAAAAGGATACTGCAACCACCACAGCTTCGGCCTAAGCACCTTCTATCCAACAGAAGAAGGTCGACAAGGTTGCAGCAAAGAACAAAGATTCCTTCTGCACATAGTCATCTAAAATATCCAGACTGGTTAAAAATGTCCAAACCCTCCAGCCAAAGGTTCATGATAGCCTTCAACAAGCTAAGCAATGCCACTTCTCTAGCAAGGCAAGCAGATCACCAAGATTCAGATTCAACAATTGCTTTCCCCTCTCCCTCGGGAACTCAACGCAATGGAGACCATTGCTTCCTAAGGAGGGAGGATTGATCCAGGTGGATATCGGTGGCCACCCACCTTCTCCAACTGACCGAAAACATGTTTCTGGCAATTTTGGTAATTTACTATTTTTAGCAGTTTTTAACTTCCGGGGCCATTTTGAGGCCCTAAACGATGTTTTTTTGAGAAAAAAGGGAGCAACATGGATCATTGATCGATGTTTCTCACCCAAAAGTTGTAGTTCTCGGATATATCTTTCTAGCGAGCTATCATATGCCTAAAATGAAGATCGTATGAAAAGGTTACGACCCCGGGAAGTTGATGCACCAACTTACCCAAACGGGGCCCACGTGACTTTTGGCGCTTCATCTCCTAGAGTTAGGTTTTTGGATGTCTAGGGTTTTTGGCATTCCTGCTTATTGTAAAAAGGCCTTTAGAGCCTCATTGTAATGATCTTCTCATGAATACGAGTAGCCATCACAACTCTTCTCAGAGATAAGCTACCACCATTCTAGCGAGTCTTTCACTCTGTATTTTACAGTCTCTGTACATTTATTTCGTTAATAGAAATTGTGTATTACTATATATCTGTGACTCTTGTTATATTTCCACTATATCTCTGTTATATTGTTGTCTCTCTTGCAATATCTCTAAATATTCATGTGTTATATCTACGCTCTCATTTCGTGCCGAAAATAATCCGGATCAGTGGTATCACAACGGGCTGCTCTTGATCGTTTTTCAGTGCATGTCCCCGACGAGGTCTAAGTAGAGAAAGTTGGGTCTCGAGCTTGTCTCTCTTGAGGAAAATCATTCTCGCACACCTAAGAAACCCTCAATGGCAGAAGAAAAGAAAAATGATGGAGCAGACGATCCTATCAGTCTGTTGCTTGAGCAAGCTCTCACGCGACAGGGAGGAAATGATGGAGAATTTTTCCCACATCCTTCAACGCCTACAGATAGCATCAGATGCATCTTCATCAAGCAACCACTTTGGAGGCACCTCACCTTTCAAGGTACAGGTTAATTTTGATATTCCCGTATTTGAAGGTCAAATAGATGCAGATGCCCTAGATAAATGGTTA
>SNQJ01S0210617.1:0-15977 GCA_010110895.2 Picea sitchensis
TCAAAGCATGGATGTACAAAATTTGTGCCAATATTTTACAAGACATAGTCAAAAGAGCATGTCATCATCTATTAGACATCCATGGGTCTAGAATGAAGGTTGCAATTGTTCAAATGAACAAAAATCTTAAATCGCCCAAGGTTACATCACTTGTACCTTTAAATTCTTATTATTAATTTTTAAATTTTATGAATTTAGAGCCTAAACTATGTAGTATGACTCATGAGCTATCAAACTATAATGTTGTAATTTTGTAACTTGTTTAAAGTTTTGGACCTTTGGGCATACTAATTAATAATATGCCATATTATAATATTTTGATTTTATAATTTTTATTATATATTTAGCATTTGTTTATTTCTAAAAGTTGGTATTTATGTAGTAAAGTAGTTCTATTTCATTATTCATTTTTCATTAGTGAGGAGAGAGGAGTTTTCCACCAGTGGACAAGGTTCAATTTTTGTGAGGATTTTTTCAAGAGTCACGGGGTCACCTTGAGGTAGCGGTCGAATGTGTGGTTGAAACCATAGAAATTATATTAAATCTTCTTGTGGCTTGTGCCTAAATAAGTGGATTAAATCTCACTCGTACGTCCTTCAACTTAAATTAACCCAAGGTTTAGCTCAATCAGTTGAACTATTAGCTCATGCCATGTTTGCAAGTGTGTGTATATTTTCACAATTAACCATAATGTATGAGCTTGAGCTTTCTAGAAAACACTATGTCAAAAGTTTTGAAACACCCAATGTTTCAAGTTGACACTCCACCCATCATCTTAGAGCTTCAATTTTCCTTGATGATCGATGGAGTGTCCACTCGAAATGTTGGATGTTTCAAAACTTCTAACACAATGTTTTCCAGAAAGCTCAAGTCCAAGCCATGTTGTCGACATGGAGGATATAAGTCAAAGGTTTAAATCCCATCAAGTCCCTCAAGCTTACCATCCTATTGGAGATGTGTTATATTCTTTGCATGTTAACTATGCCAGACAAAAATCCAACAATATCGCAAGTTTTTTGAGGGAGGAGTAGCCCTAGCCCGTTGAGGTTTGGGGTAGTGCCCTGATTAATTTTTTTGGAGGGGGTCCATTTTTGGTCTATTTTTACTTGTTTTTGTGTGTTTTGGGCCAATGGTTTCTCAACCCATTGTAATCTAATCATGGTTAAGGGATTAGGGTTGTAACATAATTTGTGTTAACAAATTAGGGTTTTGGGCACTTTGAAATACCTAAATATTGTATTGTGAACATTCAAGTTAATACAATGAAGAAGATAGAGGTGGGGCTCTAAGTTGGGTTGGTTTTCTTAGTTAAGTGTTTCCAAGGTAAATCTTTGTGTATTGTGTGTGTTCTAGAATAATTCTTTCTATTTTTTCTTAAGAGTGTGTATGCATTGCTTCACTTGCATAGGTTTAAAACCTTCATTTTCTATTGAGTAAGGTTCTTGGCGTCAAGGGATGCCTTTGTTTCTAGGGTTTAGCTCATTCTTAATAGTGAAATTTTATCATGGGCCTATGATGAACCTAGTTTTTGTGGGAGATCTATAGCAGTGATTCTTGTGTGAAAGAGAATGGCAAGAAATTCTGGAATCAAGATTGAGAAATTTAACAATCTAAGATTTGAGCTATGGAAGCTAAATATGGGAGACTTTTTATTGACAAAGAACATTGGATTGTTATATATCATGGTATTGTACCTATGGGTATGGTGGTGGTAGATTGGATGAAGTTGGATAAGAAGACCAAGAGTACAGTCTATTTATGCCTTTTAGATTTAGTGTTACTGAATGTCTCAAGAGAAACTACAACTAAGGCGTTATGGGATAAGTTAGAGACTTTGTATTAGTCTAATTTCCTAGTAAAAAAAAAATCCTTCAAAAGAATTTGTATATACCTCCCGAGGATGAATGATGGTGACTACATGAAAGAGCATCTCAATGCCTTTAACATTATGGTAAGTTAGTTTGTGTATGTTGATATTAAAATTTCTAATGAAGATAAGTGCATTAGCCTATTGTGTTCTTTGCCAGATTCATGTGATAGCCTAATTCTAGCTATTGGGAGTAATACAACCACATTAAAGCTTGAATATGTTCTTGCATCTCTATTGTCAGAAGAGGTGAGGGAAAAAGCCATGGATTATCAAACCAAGGACGCCTTATTTGTGAGAGTTCACCCTACAAACAAAGATAAAAATAAGTCTTCAAGGGTTAGATCTAAATCTCCAGGACAATCTATTAGGAAATGGTGTAAATGTGGTAAATTTGAGTATTATAAGAAATATTGTAGATAAAATAATGTTGAAAAAAGAAAGGGATCTGATGGTGCTCCTTACATGAAAGGAAAGGCCTCCTTAGAAGAAGCAAGAGATGTGTACTTGGCATCTACAAGTACACATTGAGATCATGATGAAAGGTTGACCGACTCAGGTGTGTCTTTTCACATGACTCCTCACAAGGACTGGTTTTTTGAATATGAAAAGTATGATGGAGGTGATGTCTTCCTGGGAAATGACTTGATAGCCAAAATTACAAGACGTGGAAGGGTTTGGGTGTTACTTAAATATGGAAGGGTTAACACCCTTCCCATTGTTTGTATATTCTATTATTCACCATAAACCTAATATGTGTGAGTAAGATTAGTGATACAAGTGTGCAGACTGTGTTTAAAAAGGATATGTGAAAAATGGTTTGAAGAACAATGGTGTTGTTGTTGAGCGAAGTTTGGGTTGGAAATCTATACAAGCTATCGGGAAGCATTATTAATGATGGGTGTAATGGTACCATTATTCCCGAGAATGAAACTAATAAAACTCCCACTCTTCCTGTAGAGAAGACAATTCTCTGGTATCAAAGAATGGGACATATTTGAGACAAGGGCCTTTGTTTTTTGTGTAGTAAAGGCATGGTTGAAGGTATCCTTGATTTTTCTTTAGATTTCAATTTTTGTTAATATTGTATATACAATAAAAAAAAAATGGGTGAGAATCCCATTTGGTTCTATAAGGGGAAAAGGGATCTTGGAGTTGACACACGCCGATGTGTTTGGACCTGTAGATATTCCATCTATATAATAATATCTATACTATGTCTAATTTATAGATGATTTATCTAGGAAAACATGGTTTTATCTCTTGAAGAAGAAATATAAGGTTTTCAAAAAAATCAAAGAGTTCGGAGCTCTTGTAGAAAACCAAACATAGAAGAAAACATAAGTGTTGAGCACAGTAAGGATCCTCCCTAGGGGTGTAATTGGGGAGAAAAGGTCCCATAGTAGATTAATAATAGTGGAGGTCATTCAATGTAAGGTGGACTAGCTCCATTATTCTTCTTATTATTAAATAAGGCCCATAACGGTAGTTAGAGTCGAATTAAATATGGTCCACTAGGTATTTAGAAGGTTGTTATGATTAGGGTTCTCTTATATATAAATAAGTATGGAGTTGTCCTTATGAATGGTGTGGAGTTTATTGTATTTAGAGCTTAGCTCATTGAGAGGTTTCCCAACCTTAAGATACAAGTGAATAAGAGTCGATTCCTTCCATAAAAGGATCAATTGTAAGGTGTTCCCCTACCTTAAGGGTTTTGATATTAATAAAGTGTGAGGAATTTATGAATATCCTTATTTTTTATTCAATTTCTAGGATTTAGGATCATTACAAGTGATATAAGAGCTCTTTCTCAGACAAAAAAAAAATTGTTTTCCTATTTTGTAGGTTTTCAAAGGGAAAAAGATGGCCATGACACTCAAATAAATTATTGTATCTTTATGAGAAGAATTTGAAGAAACCAATTAAGTATTTCAATTCCTCTTAGAAAATAGCCCAATTTTAAAAAAAAATATTGTCCAAATCAGAGTGTGGGAAGTGAAGATATCATTGATTTAAAATCAACTATTTTAGGGTTTTTCTGTGACAACCACGTGGACTACAATGAATATATATTTTTGATAAGGTGCTCAGATTGCTTCCAAACCAACACCATCGAAAAGAGGATTTTTGGAGATTTGATTTGACATATTATAGGTTATGCTTTCGATCAATATCAAGTGCACTACACAACCCTTACAAATTTCCTCCCTCAAACCCTAAAGAAAGTGAAAAATGGCAATGTGGTGGAACATTCCATAGGAGGAATGATTGTTAATGAAAAATATCTTCAAGATTTGTATAAATGGATACCAAGATATGACAAATATACTTAATAAATTTGAGGAGATCTGTATTATTGGTACCACGTATCTTTTATCAACGAATAGTATAGCCTATAAATATATACTTGGTATGATTTAAAGGATGATTGTGATGACTGGTACATGGATAATTTCCATTTTTGGGATGATAACTAGTTTAACCTTCTATTAGATGAATATGTTCTACCTTATGTAGAGAACATCATGGAGGGAAATTAAGAGCTAGTTAAGACTACTAGTTTTCAACTTATCTATTCTCTAGTAAAAGTGTGTCTTTTAGATCCACATCTAACCTTTTGCACTTCTATGGTTTTTTTTTTATATGGCTAGATCTATATATTTGGATCCACATCAACATGTTAGGAATCTGGAGCACCATTCTCAGCCAAGTATTGAGATTAGGTATATTCAATGGGGAGTAAGTATGAACTCTTGGACTTGGGACTTGGGTTTATGGATGAGTTCCTTAGATAACTTCAGTATTGCAATTGGTACATGCACATGGGATACTAGCTACTTCATCATGGTTTTGAACACTCGTACATGGGACCCAAGTTTATGGTGGATATTGTTGGACTATTTCAGCTTGGTGGCTACCACTTGTATATGGGACCTCGGTTCTGATCCAGATCATGTTGAGAACGAAATGAGATACAAATGAAAATAAAGCAGAGAACATAGAAATACAAATAAACCCAATTTCTATTAATGAATAACATAATATTGTATAACAAAAAATATCTAGAATGGTGTGTTGAGCACTCAACACACCCTAAAAAATCTATGAACATTTTCTTTTTTGGGTACCACTCAATCTTCTTCATCGACTATCTGCACGAATCGACGACCCAAAGTTTTCCCCGACTCACTTGATAAATTCGGCGTCGGTGATAGCGAAAGGTGGTGGAAATTGTTCGGGAAGTCAAAGTAGCCGAGCGTCGACCTTCATCGGTGTCGGCCGATGAAAACGTTTCTTTCCCACGAATAAGTCTCGAGAAGGATGTTGCCGAAGGCCGATCCATTCGGTTTCGGAAGAAAGATGTAATAGTAAGCACCGCGCCAAAATAAGGAGCAACATCGTCGACCTCTGACCCTGATATATTTTAGGCGTCGAAGACATTATAATGTGTTAACCTGCGAAGAAAAAATTTACCTTTTCCCAATACCACCCGATGTCGGCACCCATAGTATCTAGTTTTAGTATTTTCGACGCGAGCGAGGTCCCAAGTAAGATCCTTATTTATCAATGAATGCCTTTTATAGCTAAATGTTTCTAATGATCTGGGGTCAATAACGCCATGTAAGCATCAATTGATACCAGAAATTTTACAAAAGGAAACATATCAACAAACCCACAGTGCCACAATAACGATTACAAGATCTAATAATTTGTGCAACCTAATGATTTATGATGAGAAAACACAGTTAATTTTCCCCTTTGCATCCATAAGAAAGCATAATACATTCAAAATACTCTTGATACTTAGTATTAAAGGGGTCTCGCCAAATCCGCATCACATACAACTAAGCCACATCAACACCACGACCAACCAGCCCGGTGGCAGTAAAAAGACGAATTTCTTTACAATAGAAGAGAAAAATGAGATTTTGTCCAAACATCACTCATGAGAAGTGCAAGGCACAGGATCGCCCATTATGCCTTTCCCTGGTTTACTACTCACGCCTTGCACTGTGTTCTTCTCTCCCGTCATCCGTTGTACCTCACGCAGTTGCACAATTGTATCTTGTGCTTCCCGAAGCCGTATCTGCAGCCAAACCGTGCTTCCTACACGACCCGACGACGACAGTAACTCCTGATCTTTCACCGCTAACTGACGCCGCAACTCTTTTTTCTCTTGGTAGAGTTCGGCTATCATCAATTTAGCCCGTTCTAACCGCTGAGCGGAACCCTCGTTGGGAGAACCCGATGCTCTTTCACCTCCTTTGCCCCTCCGGCCTTCCCTACCGGTAGTCCCAACTGGCACTGACCAGTGGGTAAACCTCATGGGCTCCTCAACACTTGAACGTACACCTAGCTCAGTCGGGAGGCGGTCCTCCTCCCCTTTTTTCGTACCCTTTTTGGGCCTCCCTCTTCCCCGCGGTTTCAAATCCTGAGGAAACATGATTCCCTTCATACCTCTGTTAGACGTATCCTTTTTCACCCCAAGCTTCACAGGAGATGCTGACACCGCCTCCATGCCAAGACCTGTACCCCTTGTTGGACTTTAAAGAACATTGGAGGCTAACAAAAAAGAATCACAGACACGCTGGGGCTCGTACCTGGCACTCCGACTACTCCGCAAACCCCACCCATTGTTGGACGGGGATCCCATTATGAAACAGCGTGACGACTCGAGCATCCGCAGAGCACGGGGAACGTCTACACAAGGAATTCACCAAGACGAATTCGCTATACCAGAACTCTAGAGAATGTAATCTTAGCATGAGCATAAGTTTTTCCCCAAAACTCCCCGAATTTATAGAAAAATAGAGGAGCAAAATAAAGCATGCCAATAAGACACTCACGCCCCGCAACATGGTGATTAAAGACTCGACGCACCACAACGGTTCGGCGGATGCAATCCAGAGCATGTAAACGCTACCAAACAAAGTTACAGGTAACGTCCGGTACGATCCTCCTGACCTTGCCCTAGACCTTCGTTATTCGACTAATGATGTTTTACACGCTTGATAATATGGATTCTTAAAGCATTTAACGGATTTCCTTTTATGGTGTCCAACCCTTTGGGAAGTATACACGCGCACGCTCGCCTTTGACGTCTCTTTTGGGCACCAAAGGTCGAATAATTAAAATGACTATTTAAAACATTCATGATGTTGTACTTGATTTTCCACCCGATGATATGCTGACATAATTCCTTTTATTAACCAAAGGAGCGACGGCTTCGGCCAGGTCATCAAAAGTCATTCGAATGAGCGATTGAGATCAAGTAAGTATTAAATGACTGAAACTAGCAGGCTACATAGGTACGTATTAGTCTTTTCAATTTATTTACGTCTTATCACGAATTGCTTTGAAATCGCTAAACTCTATCGTCTTAATTGCAGGAAAGAAACCTCCCCGATTACCGAACAAAGTTCATCCTATGGTTTCGCCGAAGGATTTGAAAAGAACACCGAAGCTGAATCATCGGCGCAATAAAGGTTTATGGGCTCTCCGAGTGCGGCGTCCCCGATCAATTATCGACTTAAGAAACCCACCGAACGAGACTTGTTGTGGGCTGAAGAATGTGAAAAGATGGTCGATACGAATCTAGGATGAGTACAATTGTTCACGAAATACCCGATGAAAGCTCAGACTATGTTGTAACTACTAAAAGCTACTTTGGTAAAGTTTTGAACGCATGTAGTAGATATCAGAGGAGTATATGTAGCCCTAATGGAACAACATAGAGTCCCATGGGCTCAAACCTGCAAAGGATTTTTTTCCTGAGTATGAAAGAAGTCACCCTTTTCAAGAAATATCCTGGATGAACTGTCAAAGAAACTGTTGGATGACCACGCCACGTGGAAATTTTTGTTTGGTCCGAACTGTATTTAGTCGTTAATTTCGGTTGAATTTTATGCTATAAATAAAGACATCGACTGATTAGTCAAGGGTCGATGGTTGTTGTAAGAACTATTTATTTTTTTGGTTTTTTGATAATTATTTTGAGACTGCTATGAATTGAGAAGTCCTTCTAGACCAAAGACAAGCTATTTTCATCAGATGTATGTGATTGGAGTTGGAGAATAATTACTTCTTATCCTGTTCCATGAATGATGCAGTAAATGAGTAAGAGCAATCGATTATGTTGTCAAGTTATCTGGTGTAATGTTTTGGTGTTCTTTTCTCTAATGATGAAGATAATTCATCGCGTTGTTATGTAATGAATGTTATGGTAGATGAATTATTTTGCTTTCCATGATCTTGGTTACATATGTGTTTTTCTTTATGTTAGTTAGATTCTCAGGCAGTAATTGGATGCTCATTTGGTTAATGTATTATTACTAGGCCCTTTGGTATAGTTTTTGTGTCTACACGTTTGAGCAGCGGGTTATCCCAAGCTCATCTCCTTCCCAGTAGTTGAAATTCAATCATGTTGCTTGTCAAGTTGGCTTATGTTGGATTACGTCTCTCAAACCAGGCCCACTCAAGAGAAAATACAGAAAAGAACGGTCCTACCTGAAGGGAGAACCTTCACAAGAAAACACAAATCCCATCGATAAATTGGCCAGATCACAAGATCTGGAGAACCATTCCATCTCAAACGCTGCAAAGTCTAATTAGGCCTTGGTGGCAGGTTTGGTTCCTGTTGTTGAATCAATGGATTTAAGGCCCATCAACATGGTGGTAGTTTATCTCTAAAGAGAGAGAGACATGTCAGCTACACTCATTCACAATAAGCATTACATCACACTCCTTTGCATGATCAAATGACCTCCTTCACCTCGATTATATATGAGAGAGTGAGAGGAGAATAATTCTCATGATGCATGTGGGATAAATTGGTATAAGTTTACAAAAAGTCATGGGCATGTAAAACAATAGGAATTCTTGGGATGTCACCCATAATAGTACTACTCTATCCCAATCCCACTTAACTGCAAAGTTCTAATGGGATATGGTGCATTAATGTTGTAGGAATGTACATAAGACCACTAGGAAATTGTTACAGGATGGTTGTAATTAACAAATGGAGATGACATTACATTACATTCCCCATTAAAAGGGTGAATATCATGGTTTATCGAAACCATAGGCTCGAAAATGTTGATTCAGTGGAAAAGGTGGATGGCCACCGAGATCACCTAGATCATTGCTCCTCCCTTAGGAAGAAATGGTCTCCATTGCGTCAAGTTCCCTCAGGAGATCAAGAAACTTTTGTTCAATCTGAACCTTGGTGAGTCGCTTGCCTTGTTGAAGTAAATTTCCTACTTGTACTTGGCATTAGCTTGTTGTAGGATGTCATGAACCTGTTGTAGGAGGTGTTTGATCCATTCAACAAATATGACTACATGATCTTCCTTGATTTGAGTGTGGGAGGACTCTATCGATGAAGATGTAGCAAGAAGATATATATCGATGGGCGCTAATGGTTGGAACCCCAAGAACACCTAAAAAGGGTCATTACCAATAGAGCTATGAAGGGATCTATTATATCCATGTTGAAAATATTGAAGACTCTCATTCTATGGAAGGGAGCGTCTATAGATTGGACCATTGGGTAAGGGAGCAATGGGCACCAAATCAATGGAATGCTTGTCTTGGAAGTGTAGAGGCACCCCTGTTGGTGAAAAAATATATTTGTGCTCCTCTACAATCTTTTAGACTTTCTGTTTCTAAATATAAAGGACTTGGGTCAAGGTTGTGGTGGTCGTAGTAACCTTTTGTTCACCTTTTGACTAGATCGTGAAGATGGAAAACGTTGTGGTTTAAGAGATTAATTTGCATCATTATTTTTCTTAGATAAATGAAATGGAAGTAGTCATAACTACCTCTGGTATCATGTATATTTGACCCCCTAGAGTAACAATGACATTATAGGGATGAGACTCATAAACATTGTGACATTTCCTCATATATGGTTGTCCTAAAATAATATCACAAACTTCAAATGGGGCAACATGACATAGTACCTATCTCCCGGAGTGTAGAACATTAGGTGATCGAGAGTATTGTTAAGGTATTCTGTTATGTGAAGTCATTGATTCAAAACCCTCAACAAGCCTTGTGTGCCACGTGAGGGGCCGCATTGTCATGCATGGGGTTATAGTGGTAGAAGTTGGATAACACGACCATGTATCACACGAGTATGTTCCCGACTAGTTGTTGATTTCCCTAGTCAAAAAAAAAACATGACACCTTACCTCATCTTTGAAGAACTTGATGTCGTAGGACAAGCAACACTACTGACTAACATGAAGGTCTTGTCCCTTTCTCAACCAACCAATGGTGTAGGGTTGGGGGTGTGGCATCATCGATAGCTTCAATCTCTTGATGACCTTGATCGATATTAGATTCTTTTGGCTCTTGTTGTCAACAATGAAATGTAGTGAGGTCCCCTTCACCCACATCTATGAATGGAAGAGGTGTTCCCCCTCCTCAAGCTTCTATGGCTTGTCTAGTTGGATATTTTTGGTTGTGATGGTAGAACCAGGTTCTGCATCGATGATCCTATTTCCCTATTCTGAATCAAAGTCTGATTTAGGGTCTAACTCCTTTTCTTTAAGCTTGGCCAACAATGAATGTTTCGATCAACATTCATTAGTGATGTGCTAGGGGATTTTGTGGAACTCACACCACTTTTCAGTGTCCTTCTTCATCTTCATGTTACCCTTATTTTCCTTCGGCTTGGACTGACTATCTTGAGGTTGGCCTTCCTTTCTCTATCCCTTGTCCTATGATTTATTGCCACCTTTTCCATACTTCTATTGTTGAGGATTTGCAGACCCAAAATCTTTCTTATTTCGTTGCTTAAATTTCTGCTCAATTTTGATAGCACGTCGATAAGCATCTCCTAGTGAGAAGATGTCCAAGAAATCCATCTTTGCTTGAATGTACCTAGGTATTCCACTACATTACTTCAGAACCAGGTGTCTCTTAGAATATTGAATACCCAACTTTGAGCACAGATTATGGAAGATGTTCGTATACTCTGTCACTGTCTAGTCTCTCTCCCGACATAGATTCGTCCATCTCATATATTGGTCATCATAACTTCCAATAGGGTAGATCTCCTCCTTGATGGAATCCACAAAGGTTTCCCAAGTGGGTTCTCTCCTAAATGGCATAGATTCATCCTCAATGTGCCTCTCCTGGTAACCTTCCCACCAAACTTTGACATGGGGAAGGGATCTAAGGAACACATAGGTGATTGTTTCACCATCAAAAAAAATATGGACAAAGTAATAACCTTCTAGTAGATTCAACCATTTATCTAGAGAATATGCATTTGTCTATCCTTCGAATAAAGGGATATCAAAATTAAGTTGTACCTTGAAGGGTGTCGCACCTCCGAAATAACTGTCTGTTGAAGATGCCTCAGTCGCCATTAGTAGTTGTCAAAGGATCTAAGTGAAGTTGTCCATCCTCTCATTCCTCTGTCACGTGAGGGATTCCTCGAGCAACGTATTGAAAGAATCTCATGATATGTCTTCTTTCATTTCTTCCACCATGGGAGGTCACTTAGGTTGGAAAGAGTGGTCGTCCACAAGAAAAAATAGCTCAAGACCCAACTCTCTATACCCTGACCTCGTTGGGGACATGCATCGAGAAATAACAAGGAGAAGATTGCTATGATACCATTGATCTGGATTATGTTGAGAATTAAATGGGATACATATGAAAATATAGTAGAGAACATAAAAATACAGTGAAACCCAACTTCTATTAATGAATAATAGAATATTGTAGAACAAAAACTATCTATAATGGTGGTAGCTTATCTCTAAAGAGAAAGAGATGTCGGCTACACTCATTCGCAATAATCATTACATCACACTCTATTGCATGCTCAAATCACTACCTTCACCTCAATTATATATGAGAGAGTGAGAGGAGAATAATTCCCATGATGCATGTGGGATAAATTGGTCTAAGTTTACAAAATTCCATAAGCATGTAAAACACTACGACTTCCCAGGAGATCACCCATACTAGTACTACTCTAGCTCAAGTGTGCTTAGCTATAGAGTTATGATGGGATCTGATGCATTACCATTGTATGCATATACATAAGACAACTAGGTAATCATTACATGATTACTGTAATTAAAAAATGGAGATGGCATTACATTACATTCCCCATCAAAAGGGTGAATATCATGGTTTATCAAAACCACAGGCTCAAAAACGTTAATTCAGTGGAAAAGGTGGATGGACACCAAGATCTACCTAGATCAAGTTCACTAGCCTACTTCAACATTCTAGTCAACACTCATCCATGAGACCTTGGTTTATGGTTGTACCTCCTCACAAAACACATTGAGGGAAACAAGTTTCTAAGGGGGGTGGAATGTTGGGATCCTCCCTAGGGTTGTAATAGGGAGGCAAAGGGCCCATAGTAAAGTAATAATAGTGTATTCCATTCCATTTAAGGTGGACGAGGTCCACTATGCATGTTATTATTAAACAAGGCCTACTATGGTAGTTAGTATTGAATAAATGTAATGGGGCATACTTAAAGAAGGTCCACTAAGCATTTAGGAGGTTGTTATGATTAGGGTTCTCTTATTAGTTATTAAAAATGATGGAGTTTTCCTTATGAAGGGTGTGGATAATATTTTATTTGGATCTTATCTCATTAATAGGTTTCCCAACCTTAAGAGGCAAGTGAATAGGAGTGGATTCCTTCCATAAAAGGATCTGTTGTAATGTGATTCCCTACCTTAAGGGTTTTAATATTAATAAAGTGTGGAGAATTTCTGAATATCATTGTTTGTTATTCAATTTATATGATTTCGGATCATAGCAAGGATTGATAATGGAGGAGAGTTCTATGTGAAATATATTGAGTAATTATGTGAACAATGTGGAATAGCACAAAAAAATACAACTCCATACACACCTCAATAAAACAGAGTTGCAAAAGGATGAAAAATATGCTAATGGAAAAGGAAGGAAGTATGCTTAGTGGTCTAGTCACAAAACAAAAAATCTAGGCAAAGGAAATAGATACTACATGTTATTTGATCAACCAAACACCTACATCAACACTAGTTTATAAAACTCCTCATGAGGTATGGACTAATAAGAAACCCTCTCGTGTACATCTCAATTTTTTTGGCTATCATGCTTATGTGCATGTTCCAAAGGAGAAAAGGATCAAGTTATACAATAAATCAAAGAAGTGTATCCTTATTGGTTATAAACATGGAGTAAAAGGATACAAAATTTTGAATCCAATAATAAGGAAGAGTGTTTATATTCATGATGTGATCTTCACATAAGTTAAAAGTACTTCCAAGAATGAAGATGAACCAAGAGAAGGAGAACAAAAAAAACAAAGTTTGTGTTGGAGCATGGAGAATCTAACTCAATAGATGAAGTTGAGTCAAATGAACCAAATGAGGAGGAGGAACTGCAAACCCTGATCTTAAGGAGATCTATTTCAGTAAGAAAGAAAACATAAAGGTACAGTCCACTTGATTTTCATTATTCCTTTGTTTTATCTACTATTGCATATGATCTTATGGTTGTTAGAGAGGCAAATGATTCTAGGGAAGGTAAACTATGAAAGAAGGCCATCATATAAGAAATGGAGGTATTGGACAAAAATTAGGCATGGGAATTGGTCAAGTTTCCCAATGGAAGAAAACCTATTGGTATCAAATGTGTGTTCAAGAAGAAGTTCAATACATATGGTGAAATGGAGAATTACAAGACTCGCCTAGTAGAAAAACGATATTCCTAGATGGAGGGAATTGACTTTGGTGAGATTGTCTCTCCTATTGGAAAATTGTGTTCCATTAGATTTATATTGTCTCTTGCTGCAATAATTGATCTTGAAGTAGAAAAAATGTATTTAAAGACAAAATTCCTTCATGGGAACCTAGAAGAAGAAATCTGCATGAAAAATCTAAAAGAGTTCATAGTGAAGGGTAAGAAGGAGTTGGTTTGTAAGATGAAAAAGTCATTATATGGCCTAAAGCAAACCCCAAGAATGTGGTATCAAAACTTTAATACTTACATACTAGAACTGTGATTTTTTAGAAGCAAGGCTAGCCATTGTTTGTATTCCAAGTAGGTTGGTGATCACTTTATTTATGTAGTATTATATGTTGATGATATGTTTCTAATTGGAAACAAAAAGGATATCATCAAGGAGGCAAGTCTCAATTATCCTCTAAGTTTGACATGAAGGATCTTGGTGCTACAAAATTTATTTTGGGTATGGAGATTAAAATAGGTCATGAAAACATGCAACTTAGGTTAAACTAGAGGAAGTATGTTGAGACAATTTTGAAAAGATTGAATATGGGGGAATCTAAATAGGTCAAGGTTCCTATTCTTGTAGGAGCAAAGTTATCTATAGAATAGTGTCTCGATACACAGGAATATGCATAGAGCATGCCCCATGTTACCTATGCTAGTTTTGCTAGTATTTTGATGTATGCTATGGTCTGCACTAAACCATATAGTGTCCATGTAGTGGGAGATTTGAGCAGATATATGTCAAAACTAAGGAAGGAGCATTGGAATTCTATAAAGAGAGTCTTTAAGTATTTGTGTGGCACTACAAATTATGAAATATACTACCAAGGAAGACTTGGACCAAATAGAGTGATAGATGTTGAAATATTGTAACATCAAAGAATATTCTAATTATATTTGAGTTATTATCTTATAGATCAAATCCCCTTTTGTGGATTGGCCCGCCCATATTTATATGGTGGTATTTGTAAATTTGGCCCCTAGTGTTTACAAAGTGGTTTTAACCACTTCTAGAAGAATTTGACCCTACTAAGTGAAGAGACATAAGTCTAGTGTCTCCTCAACTAGTATTTATATGTGAGGACGGTGCCTCACTTGTACACACTCACACTCACTCATCTAGTGTGCATATCTTGAAGGTAGTTGCAGTTGCAGGAGGAAGGAGAAGAGAGGCGCATTCTCAGTCTTAGTTTATTCTTGGTGTTTTGGTCTTAGTCTTGGAATTGTATTGGAAATCTGTTATTGAGGAAGTTTTTGTTGGGTTTTCTCCCCCATGAGGTTTTCCAAGGATAAAATGTTGTGTACCTTGTGATTATGTTTCTTTAAGTGATCCTCTTTATGTTTTTGTTTTCGAAATGCATTTAATGCTCATGTAATTTGGAAATAACCTAATAACAAAAGTAAAAACTTAACATGGTATCAGAGCTTGACTAAATAGAGCATTTTTCACCAGGTATCTAGACGTCATTGTTGTCGTACAAGAAAATTAGGGATTTCTACTGAAGAGGAATTTTTGACCAAAAACTATCTTGGAAAGTACACCCTACCCTAGCGCATCTTTTGGCATCTTGAGTGAACTTTTTTAGTGGCCAATTTCTCTGAAAAGTCAAACCCTAGTTTTGATCGGTACCAGAAAACCAAAACCAGTACCAGAAGTACTAATCCATAATTGAGCAGGTCAAGTTTAAAGGGGTAAAACTTTGATTTTTCTGAAACAATCAGCTCCATCAAACTCACCTCAGTCCAGCGCATCTCCTGGTAAGCTTAGTTTCAATTTTTTAGCACTTTCATTTTCTGGCCATTTTCTTAGCTCTAGGTCAAGATGTTTGCAACCACCAAGCTTGTTGACAAGTTAGAAGGTGTGTAAAAATTTTGGGCCTAGAAGTACATAATTGGACTCATTCTTGAAGAGAATGACCTTGCAAAATTCATAAAATAAAATGTATTGGAACCTGAAGAAAATGCATCCAAAGAGAAGTACAAGAAGGATATGATTGAGGCCAAAAGAATAATTGCAGATTCCATTAAAGACCACTTGATCCCTCAAGTGTCTTTTAAGAATACTCCAAAGAACATGTTTGATGCCCTAACCAAAATGTATGAAGGAAAGAACATCAACCGAAAGATGAACTTGAGAACCCAACTCAAGAATACGAAGATGAAAAAAGGAGAAAAAGTTCAAGACTATTTCTCTAGGGTTTCCCAATTCAAGGAACAGTTAGAGGAAATTGGAGACAACTTGGATGAAGATGAAATCATAATGAAAACTCTCAATGGTCTCACAAGACCTTGGTATTCCTTCATCCAAACTATTTGTGCAAGAGAAGAGAAACTCCAATTTGACAGTTTATGG
>SNQJ01S0210618.1:3786-15977 GCA_010110895.2 Picea sitchensis
CCTGGTAATTCAAAGGGACAAACCTAAGTGAGCTAAAACATAAATAACTTATGAGCTTGAAAAACCATACTATTTCAGTGACCCGGTTCGACTGCGGGTCATTACATCCTTTCTGACTTGAAAGTTTTTTTTTTCTTTTTTGACACGGTTTGCCATTCTTTGCTTTGATGAGATTGGCTTTCCTTCGGTCGTGGAGGGCCTTCTTCATCGGTTAAGTCGGGGCTTTCTTCATTTGCTAAGTCGGCCCAGCTTGAGATTTGGTGTTCGGGCTGAGAAATGCCTGGCATTATGGTTGGATCAGTTTCTGCCTAGGCCTTCCCCTTGGGATTTTTAGGGAAAGGAGGCTCTTGCTCTTGAACAAAGGTGACTTGTTCCGGTTTCTGTGGTACAATCTCTGTATCTTCCTCGCTTGAGGTATCATTAGCCGGTTCTATGCTTTGATGCTCATGGAGAGCTCCTACCCACCATGTGGGTTTGCGTTGATTCTTTGGGTTTCTGTTTTTCTTAGGGAGTTTCTGACAGTTGCTGGCTAAGTGCCCTGTTTCAAAACAACTTCTGCACCTAAAATGAAGATTCTCATAGTCGAGCTTCTGTGTCCAAGAATAATTAATCCCTTGAAGAGTGATTCACGCTGGGAATCCTTTGCTGAAATCCATCTCTACACAGATCCGTGCATAGGTAGTGAAGCCACATTTAGTTTCCGGACTGCTACTATGAAACTTTCCAAGAGCATTTCCAATATGGCTAAGAGAAGAATCACCCCAAAAATGAATAGGCATATCAGGAAGCCTTACCCACACGGGGGCCGTAGGGATGGAAGCTGAGGAGGGGTCGAAAGAAGGGGTCCAGAGCTGCACAGACGGACCCAACCTTCCCCAGAACCAAGGCCCAGAACTGTAGATCAAATCTCTATCCTTAGCAGAGGCAAAAATCACTATGAAGAAACCTTTTACACAAGGGCGAACATGAGCTTTGTCTTCGAGGAGAGGAGTCCATTATGAAGCAATCCAAGAATGCAGATACGCCAGGCGAGGCCAGAAGTCGTTGAACCTGCAAAACAGAGCATTAGATCTAAAGAAACCTTCGCGAACCGCCGCTTCCTGAGGTACAGGGATCACTGGATCTGGAGCTTCACGTACCACTGGGGAAAAGCCAGAAGAGCGGCCTTGACAGAACGCGTCTTTGAAGGAGGTCGGAGACGGTATCAACGGAGTAGCAGAGGACGCGCCTGTCGCTACTGCTGGAGACGGCTGAACGGAGGAGGGAGGAGCTCCAGACGGGGAGACGGAGGGGTTGCCTGGGCGTCAAAGAGAGGAGCGACTGGAGGGAGAGTTTGGGTGAGGGCCGAGCTCTCGCGAAGAAGCACGCAGAGCTACAGAGGAGGCCGCCGCCATCTCCTATAGGGTTTCAAATTAAAATAAAATAAAAAAACAAAAAAAAAATTAAGTAAAAAGTGTTATAGCATTATATAAATTACTATAAATCTTGGTACAATGTTATAATATTCTATAAATTACTAAATCACATGTTGCGGTCGATTGTGATACATAAGCATGCCTATAAATGTGAACCCTCTAGTCCGCCAACCAACGAGTCCGTCAACCCGTTCACCGTGTCACATCTATTTTATTCTATTATATTTTTATACGTATATGACATAATTGTTGAGCGCAAAATGTATATGATGGAAGTGTTGGGTGCAAGATGTATATCACAAAACAAGCGTGACATGAAAAATGAAAAATAAAATAAAATATTAATAATTAATTGAATAAAATTTAACAAAACATTATCACAATATTAATAATGAATATTATTTTTATTTTTTTTGTTTTTGTGAATAAAAAGTGGATCCTTATATTAATTTCATGTGAAGGTTTACAAAGAAGATCTGCAACCTATCTTCTTACACTAAAGGGCTATCAACAAATCCATCAGGACCAGATCGTCGGTCCAAATTTCCTTGGAATCAACAATCTAGGTCTTCTCTTTCTTTTTGCGATTTTGCGTTTTGCGACTTCGCAGGTTGGTAAGACAACTTCCTTCATGATGCAGACTCTCGATAACCGAAATCCTGTAATTCCCTCGCGTCATTTTCATGGGACCAGATCGACAGTCTAGATCTCTTCTGGTGCCAACGGTCCTGATCTCATCTCGATTATCATGATTTCACATTTCACGACTTTGGGGAGTGGCTGCCTTCAAGATTTGGACTCACAATAACCGAAATCCTGAAATTTCCTCGCATCATATCCATGGGACTAGATCGACGGTCCAGATCTATTCTGGTTCCAACGGTCCTGATTTGATCACGCTTATCATGATTTCGCATTTCACGACTTTGGGGAGTGACTGCCTTCAAGCTTTGGACTCCCGATAGCCGAAATCCCTAAATTTCCTCGCATCATATACATGGGACCAGATCGACGGTCCAGATCTATTCTAGTTCCAATGGTCTTGATCTGATCACGCTTATCACGGTTTCTCATTTCACGATTTCCCGACTTTGGGGTGTAGCTGCCTTCAAGATTTGGACTCTCGATAGCCGAAATCCTGAAATTTCCTTGCATCATATTCATGAGACCAGACCGACGGTCCAGATCTGTTGTGGTTCCAACCGTCCTGATATGATCGCGCTAATCGCTATTTCTCATTTCGCGACTTTAGGGAATAACTTCCTTCAAGCTTTGGACTCCTGATAGATGAAATCCCAAAATTTTCTCGCGTCATATCCATGGGACCAGATCGACGGTCCTGATCGATTCTGGTACCAACGGTTCTAATCTATTCTTGCTTATCATGATTCCGTAGTTCGCGATTACGTGACTTTGGGAAACGACATCCTTTGACCTCGCGACTCTCGATTGCCAAGCTCTTGAAGTTTTATGTCAACTGTTGATCTTCTGTGCTGATGCTTACGATAGTCCTCTCCCCTGAGCTTCAGATAATTTCTGACTTGGAAGGAATTCTAGGTAGACAAAGGTGGCACCTCATTCAGAATGGGGTCATCCAGCTAGGCAAGCTCCTCGCACTGGAGCCAGAGGGGTGAGATTTGGGACTTCTTGGGATCTTGGAGATTGATCTGTTGCATTGAGTCTACTCCTGCATTGGCTAGTTGGTTCGCAACTTTGTTTGCACTTCACCTAATGTGTGAGGGGGTTAGAGTTAGAGAAGGCCTGAGAAGAGCCTGGAAGCTGTGAAGAGGGCCAAGGAGGCACTAAATGGGAGTTATTTTTCCTGGATCTTTGCCATTCAGTATTTTTATTTCCAAGTCTATTATGATTTTGGAGGCTCCTTGAATAATCAGACAGGTTAGGCTTTGATCTAGAGCCATTTGCACCCCTTTGACGAGACCACATATTTCTGCTGAATTGTTGGTGTCATATCCGATATTTCCTATAGTTAGGCTTTGAATTTGGCCCAATCTTTTTCTTATGACCGCTCCATAGCCTGAGTGTCCTGGACTTCCTTTTGATGCACCATCAAAATTGACCTTGCAGAAGCTTGGCGAGGGGGGAACCACTTGGAGGTACTGAGGGATTTTGAAAATAGAGGGGGATGATGAGGAAGGGTGGAGTGGGAAAACAAGAAGCCCCAAGAGTTGAGGTTCGAGAGCTCACCTGGGTCAGTGGGGAAATATTCCTTGAACCATGAAGGTAGCTGGAGAGTTTCCTGGAGATGCAAGATGATTGTATTCCAGAGGAGGGTAGGAGGAGATGGCTGAGAGTGAAAGATTCTTTTGTTCCTCTCTTTCCATATTTTCCACATTATGAATCCTAGTAAGAGTTGTCAGGCTCTGTTCAAGATAAAACTTTTGAAGGGACCAGAGCCCCACTCGCTGATGGTGCTAATGATTCTATTTTGAACTTGATTGGTTCTTCTCATGAGATGAGTGGCTTGGTTCCAAATGTTCTCATTGAGTAGACAATTATTTAGGAGGTTCTCCATGGTTTCTTCCTGGAGATGATAGAGATGGAAGATCGAGGGGCAAATGAAACCTCGTCTCTGGAGATTGTCCCATGTTAAGATCTTGTTCTGTAGTAGAAGCTAGAGGAAAGTAAAGATTTTGGGCCAGAGTTTTGATTTCCATATTCTTGTCCAGATGCTGTCTTTTTGAAGGTTATGGAAATTATCCTGTAGGGTGTAGCCCTCCTTAAGAGTGAATCTTCCATGAGGTGTGTATCCCCATCTAATAATGTCTGGGTCTGTGCTTTTCTCGATTCGCCTTTGTGTTGTTGCTTGTTTCCATTATTGCAAGTCACAGTTTATTGCCACTTGGAGTTCCTGTTGAGTTGATTTTCAGTTTCGCCAGGGAGAGCTGCTGGGGGTTTCTGTCCACAGATATGCCACTTTGAGAGTGGCAAGATTTTGAATGCGATTTTCGTAGGATTGTAGATTTTCTTCCAGTAGAAGGGGTGGCATTTGTTGCCAGAAATCCATCCAAAATAGGGCACTCTGACCATTGCAGACTTCCTAGAAATCATGTTCCTGTATGAGTGGTCAATTTTTCCAAGCCGCATTACAGATGTTGGAGCCCTGGATTTTCCCCTGCATTCTTATAAGTTGACTTGGTGTGTATTTGGGGCATATTTGCAATTCCAGAGTTTTTCCCGAAGCTCTGTTGGAGTTTTGAGCCATCTCCACCAATTTATTGCTCCCATGATGCTATTTAATTTACTAGGGTCTTGGAGGCCCAGACCACCTAAAGATTTAGGCTTGCAGATTTTGTCCTAGCTGACTAAGGCCCATTTTTTGTTCAGGTTGTGTCCATGCCAAAGAAATTTTCTTTGTAGATTCCTGATTTTATTTTTAATTAATTGGGGGGCAGCCAGGGATGAGAAGAGGTAAGCTGGGATGGCTTGGAGGACTGACTTTAAGAGAACAATTCTGGCTGGAAGGTTGAGGGAACGAAAGGTCCAGTTGCTGAGATGATTGGTGATGGAGAATAGGAGGGACTCTTAGGAGATGTTTCTGGTTGTTGAGTCAGAGAGAGGGAGTCCCAGGTAGCAAGAGGGCATAGTGAAGATAGGGGTATTCAAAATTTGAGAAAGGTGATGTTGGATTGCCAAAGGCGTATTGAAAAAGAAGAGTTGCGATTTGGTCGGATTAAAGGTGGTGCTAGAGGCTTCACTGAAATCTAAGAGGATGGAGCTTAGTTTTATTGCTTCTTGTGTAGTGGGGGTATTCATTAGTAGCATGTCATCGACAAATTGGCTATGGGAGGTTGTCGGTTATAATCCGTGAAGAGGGAGGCCTTGGAGGGAACCATTTTGAATTGAGGTCTTGATATAACGTTCTAGTCCTTCAACAATTATGACAAAAAGAAAAGGGGAAAGAGGGTCTCCTTGCCTTATCCCTCTTGATGGGGAGAAGGGTTGAGAGGGAACACCATTGACGAGGATTGAGAAGAAGGTCAAGGATATGAAGTTCATTATCCAAGAGACCCAATCCCTGTCAAAACCGAAAGCCGATAGAAGCGCTTTCATATATTGCCAACTTAATTTATCAAAAGCTTTTGAAAGGTCAAGTTTTAGAATCATACCTATAGTGTGGGTGCTTTTGAGCGAGTGAATGATTTCCTGGAAAAGAATGAAACTATCCATTATTTTCCTTCCTTCAATGTATCTTGATTGCTCCTTGAAGATGATGAAGGGTAGAATAGGCTTGAGTCTTAGAGCTATGACCTTGGAGATGATTTTATAGATCACGTTGCAAAGAGATATGGGTCTAAAGTTCCTCGGGTTTGTGACTCTTTATTTTTTGGGTATTAGGGTGAGGAAAGTGGCATTTAGTGCTGGAAGGAATTTTCCAGAGATGCGTGATTCCTCCACCAGCTGCCACACTTCCTCCCTTAACATTAGCCAACATGAGTGGAAGAAGTCTGTTGTGAAACCATCTGGACTTGGAGCCTTGCCTGTAGGTAACTCCTGAATAGCCCGATCCATTTATGCTTGCGTTATTTGTGTAATGATAGCATCATTCTATTCCTGGGTGATTATAGTTTGGATATTTTGGACCACTCGCTCTATTTCTGAGGTGCGATCCACCTGGGGTTCGTAGAGGATATCCTTGTAGAAATCTGTCAGCTCATGCATTATTTGCTGATGATTTAACAGGGTGTTTCCTTGCGAGTCTTCCATCTTCATGAAGTGATTGATAATGCATCTGTGGATCATAGAATGATGGAAGAATTTGGTGTTCTTGTCTCCTTTGTTGAGCCATTGAACCCTAGATTTCTGTCTCCATAGGATCTCTTCTTTCTTGTGCCTTTCTTCTAGTTTCCTTTTAAGTTCATTTTCCTCCTGCTGCTGGGTGATTGTGTATCCTTATTGAATGGATTGTTCTTGGAGGTTCTCAAGTTTTTGTTCCAGTAATTTTCTCTCCTGAAAAATGTTCCCAAAGACCTCTTTGTTCCATTTGCGTACTTGTTGTTTGGAGTGTTTGATTTTTTGCTGGAAGCAATACATTTTGGTACCCATATGTGTTTCTGCAGTGCTCCACCAGTGGCGAGCCAGCTCCTGGAAATATGGACGGGAGAGGCATAATTTTTCAAATCTAAAGGGTTTAAGCTTGGGGGTGACAATAGTGTCAACCCAGAACTGAACCAACCAATGGTTTGAACCTGCCTTCAGGAGGATGTTGGATTCTACTAGGGGGACTTCCAAGAGAAGAGTTTTCGAGATGAGGAAGCGATCAAGCCTGCGAGCTATTTGGTGGTTTCCCGATCTTTTGTTGGTACAGGTGTAGGTGCCATTGTTGTTCTCAATGTCTACCAGTCTGAGGTTCTCTATGAGTTTCTGGAATTTAGCATTATCCTTCTCCAGGCACTTTTTCCCCCCTCGCTTTTCCTCCAGTGTGAGAATCATGTTGAAGTCACCTCCTATTATCCATCGCTTTCCCTCCACTAAGGATCCTAAATAAGCCAGGCTCTGAATAAAGAGGTCTTTGTCTTGGCTGATCTGCAAACCATAGGAATTTGTGATCATTCCTTCCTTGTCCAAACTATTGGCTCTGTAGTGTGATGTGATGGTGCATGGAGTGGAGAGGCTTTGATCAAGGATGAATGTAGCAGGATTCCAAAGGATGGCTAGGCCTCTTGAAGCCCATTTTGAGTCCATTTGATAGGATTTGCAGTTGTGCCAACATATTTTGATGATATCTTTTGTAGTTTTTCTTGCACATTTTGTCTCTTGAATCAGGAATATATCAGGGTCTTCCATTTTGATGCAGTTTAGAAGAATCCTTTGTTTGGATCTTCCCTTTAGGCCTCTGATATTCCAGGTGAGGATCTTCATAGTTAACAATTTGGTGGGCAGGAAAAGGAGCTCTCTGAGAACCTGTGAATTTGTCCTGAGTTGATCATATAGTTTCCTGCCTCCTTTATTAGTTGATGAGCCAGTTTTATGCCCCTTTGTTTGTTTTCTTTTGGGTGTTTTCTTGGATCTTGTTTTGGGTCTATGTTGATCCCTAGCCTAGATGTGGCCCCTGCTGATGAGTCCATAAATACTTTGTGGACATTCCTGAGTTGGTCCTCTGGTAGGGTTTGAAGATCCTTCTTGTTGAGTGCTTCTTCTAACCTGTCTAGGTCGATTTATGCTAGGTCCTGCTCATCCATTTCCATCATTGTATCTTCCTCTCTTTCTAGTTATTTCCCTGAGATTGGGCGAGTCTATGGATCTGCTTGGTTTTCTAGGGTTTGATTCTTTTGTGCCAACTGATCTTCCTTGTACTTCTTAGGATCTTTCCCCATGGTCTTGTGGGGTTTTTCCACCTCTTCTTCTTCTGGGAGGTGGTTGAGGGCTTCAAAAGAGTTATTAGTTCCGTTGATGGTTGTGGACTTCTTCTACGCTTGTCTCCTTCGAATTTGAACCTGAGTAAATCCTTCCTTTGGTTTCTCTTCAGCTTCCTTCTTTGGGGGGGGGGGCATTGAGAGGGAAATATCTAAAAAGGTGTCCATGTTTATGGAATTTTCGACATCTGAAACATATGTGTTAATAGTCTATGGTTTGGGCCCATTCCTCATCTTGGTATTCTAAAGTAACTGTGCTTGGAAGAGATTTGGAGATGTTCATATAGACACATATCCTAGCATATGATGTGTATTTTATTTGTTTGGTAGCTTCAAAATATTTGACATATTTATCCAGGGTGTTGCCTATGCCCAATAAAATTTCCTCTAACCAGAACTCTTGGGGTATGGAGTAGAGGTGAATCCATACCAATGCATATGTGAAGTTTTCCTTTTCTGGGAAGAAGCAGTCTACCCAGAAACGTAGGTAGAGGCCAACCGAGTTGTAGAAATATGGCCCCCCTTCAAAGATCATGTCCTTGTCCTCTAGGTTGTACAATATTATTGTAAAGAAACCTTTGGAGCTCAGCTAAAGCTCATAGTCTCCCTTGGGGTTCCACCACGCCTTGATGTAACAAGCTAGGTATTTTTCTGTGGGCCAGAGACCTAGGAATTTTCCTATGAGGGCATGGTCTCGCATGAACTGCGTATGCTCCCCTATCCTAGTGGTTTTGATGACGTACCTAGGCGCAACTGGGGCTTTGGGGATGCATTGGACGGGTATCCAGAACCGAGCTTCTTTTGGATGTGAGGACTTCGCCTTTGTGTTCAATTCTTTTCTTATTTCCATCTCTTCCTGCATGTATTGTTCTCATAAGTGCGATGGCATCTTAAAGGATGGTCAGCGTGCTTGCAAGTTTTCTAGATCGTTGGCGGCAACGTTTCGGTAGGAGGGGGCTTTCACCCCCACTTCTTCTCCCATTCTTCTAAGGCGGTCAGTGCAGTAGGCCCGAGTCAGTTAGCGTGTACCAAGGGAGTCAGAGAAGGTTCAGAAATGACGTTGCAGAGCCAAGCATGAAGAAACCATAAAGTTGCACGAGGCTGGCGAATACTATATTTAATATTAATATTATAGGATATATATTATTAATTTTACTTTATAGTTTATTAATTAATATTAATATGAAATAGTATATACACTTATATATCCATTTTAACTCTAGAGTCAAGAAGGATCAATTTCTAGGTACAAACCTTTATTATCATAAACAAAATCAAAATTTCAAAATTACATTTAAAAACATTAAAAATAATATTGAATAAAATTTAAATAATTGTTTATACTATTTTTAAGTAAAAAGTGTTATAGCATTATATAAATTACTAAATCTTATGTTGCGGTCAGTCGAACTCGTGATACATAAGCATGACTATAAATGTGAACCTGCGATTCTGCCAACTCGCGAGTCCGCCAACCCTTTATTCTACTATATTTTTATACGTGGATTTCATTTCCTTTGGTGAAATAGCTTAATATATATAGTTTTATGTGTATTTATCATCTTATAAAGGTAGGGGTGGAACTTATCAAAAGGATGCATGTTAAAATAATAGTTTGATTATCTTCAAAAGATGATAAAGCTATGCAAACAAGACTCATACTTAAACCATAAAAGAATGGTCCCAATAATATCATCTAATCTATTTTTTTGATGATTATTTTATGAATATGGAAAATAAATGCATACAAGACAAATGGTTAGTCTTAAAAAAGTTCTAACAATGACATTTAAAAAATTAAATATTTTTAAAGTGGAGACACAAATTTAGTTTTAAAAAATTAGTTATTTCATTTGTTTGACAAGTGGAGACAAAAAATTAATTTCAAACATTATTCACTAATGTAATTTATTCTATTTGTACACAAGCATGAAATGAGGAAGTGGTCAGCGGTCGAAATCGTGATACATAAGCATGACTATAAATGTGAACCCGTGAGTCCGCCAACCCGCTCACCATGTCACATCTATTTTATTCTACTATATTTTTATACGTGCATTTCATTCTACAATCTTCCATCTTCTTGGTTCAACTCTATTCACATTGTTTCTACGAGTTGTATCCAAGATGGTATCACCAAATAATTGTACCAACAATTAAGTTGTTCCGGGTAAATTAACTTTTAATTAACTCAACAAATTAACTTTAAATTTTTCAAGTAAATTAACTTTTAGGCAGGGACTACACTGCCATGTAGCACTTGTTAATCATTATGTTCACTTGAGGGGTCTTTAATTATAAAGTTGTTTATGATATATTTTAGGAATTATTGTACACATGAAATCTATCGAGAAAATGTTACCATTTATGGATATGTTAGTTGTGAAATTAAGTGTGCATGACTATATAATTGTAAGTTTAGTTTGAGAGATTATTAAACAACCTCTATGGACTCACACCTAAGGGAATAACTTCAACTCAACGTGGATGACCCAAGCCTATATGACTTAGGTACCTTGTGAGGTAGTGAAGGTAATTACCGTTTAAATTGGAAAATATTATTCTTCTAAGTGTGGCCTGGGTTTATAGCCCAAAAGGGATGATGTTAGGTTAGTAAGTGACTTCCATGCGACATATGCAAATTTACCCTAACCTTTGTTTCTCCCTAAAATTATTTATGATTTTAATTGTCATTTGTGGGGGATGAGACATTAAAGAGAAATAAAGTTGTCTTTGTTATGCTAGTGAGAAAAGGGTGAGTGACTCCATGTCCCCTTATGAATCCTCTAACTATGAAGGTGTCGAATCTCAAGGTACCAGATAATGAGGCTATAACAACCTCCTTGGCATCCTCACTATGATTCTCTTCTGTCTCTTCCTTCTTCTCTTTGCCCTGATCAAAAGCAACATCATGCTCCTCCTCCTTCTCATTGGAATCCGAATGTACCTCAATATAATGGGATTGACCCTTCCCCTGACACTTGTGTCCTAGTACCAATGGATATTTGAAGTGGAAACACATATTATTTCTCCTTAGCTAATTTCTTGTTTCCTTGTCCAACCTTTCCTTACCCGTACCTTCCTTCCCTGTCGACTTCTTTTCCTTACCTTTCTGTGGAATAAAGGGTTTGGAAACAAATTCGTTTTAGGGACTGCGCCCTCCATTTACCTTGTCCTGACAATAGCATCCTACAAGGTCTTAGGCTTGAAAGCCTTTAAACAACCACAAAGTATTTCTAACAACCCCTCAATGAACAACATGACAAGCCTCTGCTCCGATATATCTAACACTATCACTGCTAGCTTTTGAAACTCTGTGATGTAAGCATATGGTGACCCCTCTTGTTTGACTTGTGCTAACTTCTGAATGAAGTCCAAATATGAGGTGATAGTCGCATGTCCTAGTGTGACCAACCCATGGTACCACCGCTTGTGGGCTTCTCCATCAAGGTGCAGAGTAGCGAATTTGATCGCTTTGGCATCCGTCATAGGGTTGAGCTAGAAATATGTATCTAGTTTTTGTACCCATGCCCTGGTTGTTCTCCTATTAGACCCATCAAAGGAAGGAATGGATAGATTCCCCAGCTTTCATGCTAGATCCTTGTTCTGTTGCACCCTGTTATGATCCCTTGGTCTATTCCTGTATTTGATTATGAAGAATTCATGAAGTGACATGGATGCCTAAAACTCATCACCTAGGGCTTGATATTCTCTCACATAGTCGTGAAAAGTTTCACCTAGAACTTGCTGCCCTTGATTTTTCGTTTGTTGGTTTCCCAAAAAATTGGGTAAAAGAGGTCAAGGGACTATTCTGCTAGTGGTCCTAGCACCAATCTGCATAGGGATCTCAATATTGTGAAGTACATGAATCTCATTATTGTTGTCAGCTCCATTATTCACATTGGACCCCCTTCTCCATTGTTACTCCCATGATTATGATTGGTTTGATTGGCGAGTAACTGAGTTATAAGTTGAGTAAGTAGTTTTTTTCCAGCTGCTAAAATCTCCAAGATTTGCATTCCCCTTTCCTCATTGACATCACAAATGTTTTCCACTTGTCCAACCTCCAGTTGATTTTCCCTTACTTCTTCTTCCTCTTCAAAATGTTTTCTTCCCCTCGTTGCCTTCTACTTCTGTATGTGACACCTAGAAATCTATTGTCTTCACCCCTCATAAACCAAAAAACCCCTCTTTAGGCTGGAAATAAAGAGGGATATGATACCACCGTAAAGACCCAGTTAAATATTTTGGGAGTTTTCCCTTAGTCTATTGTGTGAACACTTCGCCAAACAGTTTACTCTAGTGCGGTTCTATCGTTGTTGTTGGTATAACATTTTCTCAAACAGTTTGCATCCCATTTAAGAACATTTTTGCATATATATGTATATAAAAATAAACAACA
>SNQJ01S0210620.1:0-12036 GCA_010110895.2 Picea sitchensis
ATTGGTAGATTCGACACATTTCCATATTTTGGAAATTACCACAAATTTTTGTTTCCTCTAAATGATGAAACAATGCCTCCTCAAGACATAAGAGGCTAGTTAAATTGTTTATTACCTTCCTATTTTCATTTTCATCCAATAAAAATTTGAATTTAGCTTGAAATTTATCATTTTTTCCAATTTTGTGCAGTGTGCTTGAATGCTTCAGCTCACCCCAATGCAGTGTGTATTGTGTTAAATTTACAGTAAGAACCATCGCCTGTGTGTCACATATATATGCACACACTAGTTTCGTTCAAGCAAGAGAACCGCTATAAATTATATAAACAAACTGATGTGTCCTTCAAAATACCCTACAACCAACACATTATTGGCTTCTACCTACATCGATAGATTTCACATAATTATTTTCACCACTAACTTAATGATTTATAAAATTTAATGTAGAGATGCAACAAGTTTAACCAAATGCACCAGTTCGTACATGAACAATAACACACCAATGTGTCAATGTTAAAAATCACCGACATAATTTATAATAAAAATTACACACACAGAATAAGCGCATTCATGTCATTGAACATTATGCACCAGTGTGCCTCACTGTCGTCAGGTGCACCATGATAGGGTAAACAAAACAAAAATTACCAAACCAATTTTCATTGCCAAAGTGCATCCCGTGCTTCCAAACTCTTAAGTAAGAATCGATGTTCATTGTCCTTCCAAATATTCCTTGTTTCTAGTGCTCTAGACCAACTTGGATAGCTCCATTGGTAGATTCCAAACATCTCCAAATTTTGAAAATTACCAAAAAATTTCATTTCCTCTCAGCGGTGCAACCATGCCTCCTCAGGACATAAGAGGCCAAGTAAATTGTTTATTATCTTCTTATTCTAATTTTCATTCAATCAAAATTTGAATTTAGCTTGAAATTGGAATTTAGATTGAAGCAATGCATATTGTGTTAAATTCACAGTGAGCACCACCACTGATGTGTCTCATATATATGTACACACTAGTGTCATTCAAGCAAGAGAACCACAATAAATTATAAAAATAAAGTGATGTGTCCTTCAGAACACCCTACAACTGATGCATAATTGGGTTCGAACTACACTAGTACATTTCACTTAATTAACCACAATGATAACTTAAGGATTTATAAAATTTAACGTAGCAGTGCAACTAGCTTAACCAAACACACCAGTGTGTCAATTTTCAAAAGAATCGTCATACTTTATAATCCAAATTAAAATCACTGAATAAAGCACACCAGTGCAACCAATTTAACCAAACCTATTGGTATTTTTCACAGAACCGCACTTGGACATATATTTCCTGACTTGGCATAGTGGTGCATCTCAATGGATTCCTTGTTCTTGGTTCTCTATCCTTCACAACAAACCATGGAAAAAAATGTCAATGATCCACTATCACAGTGGCACTAGTGCGTTATTCATAACACATCACATTGATTCAACTATGATAATGCAATTTAACCCAACGGATTCCACTGGTACAAAAAATGAATCGATCTTGTAAAGACAATGGTACTGAGGTGAATTTTTAATAATCAATTAGAGAGGTGTGACTTATTAGACGCATCACTACAGTTCGTGGTGGTGCAACAATAATCATGGCACATCAGTGTGTAAACGCTAAACGTATGCACCACAAAATGTTTTGAAAAATAAACATTGTAGTTCATATTTTGTAACGCCTCATTGAAAAGGCATTAGCAATACAACACACCTCTAGAAATGATGTCGATTCTTTGGAAAAATTGGCACACCGATGCTTTCGTTTTAAGAAAGGGCACTGTAGATTTTGTACGCCATAAATTTTAGCATTGTTGTGCATCTTTGTTAACAAAATGAATTGGTGCGGTTAAAAGCACTGAACCGATGTGGTTAAAAGCACCTAGTCAGTGTTGAGCATCCTTAGGGATGCACCACACAAATACTTAGTGTTGTGACAAGAAACGTGGAACCAATGCATATTAGTAATAGCACTGCATGAAAATGTTTTTTGTTTGATAGAGTGCACCATCGTTTGGGAATGTTTTGTTTTAGGTGCACTAGTTGATTTTTAATATTTTTTTAAATACACGTCATTTATATATGTATTTTTTATATAATTTAAAATTATTTTATCTATATATATTTTTATGTGAATCAAAGATGATGATGATGATAGCAGGAGGAGGAGGAGGAGCAAGTTGAGACACACGCACATTTTTGCATGAGTGGGAGGTCGGGGAGAGGGAGAGGGAATTGCTCCCTCACCCTATTTCACAACCGACATGAGGCTCTCTGATGGATGTTGGCCTCTTGATATTTTACCAGGAGGGTAAATCCCTTAGGGGGAACTCTTTGTTGTTATGGAAGTTGCTAGGGCATTTGGATCATGGGTGACAAGGGTTCAAGGTTGGTCATTATTTGTGGTATCATTCCTTAAAGGAGGATGTCTATTTCATGACTAGGTTTTTTAGGATGGGGGATTTTATGCCCCATTACTCTCTTCTACCTCCTAGTGTTTCAGGAAATATCAAGATGGAATATCTGCAGAGATATGTTTTTCCGCATGTTCATACCACTTTAGACTTCCAGGATCATGGTGGTTAGTTGTAGATAAGTTCATTTCATAGAGAGGACGTTAGGTGCATGTGTCTTACTCTCTCTATAATGTCATAGTAGAGCTTTGGTGGGTAACGCGTCACTTTCTCTATGGTGTATTATGTATATAGTTTATTGTAGAGGGCCCAATTGATTAGGTGGTATATAAAAAAATTGATATATCTTTTTCATGCATTAGATCACTATCACATTTTACGAGGGACATGATTCTTTCCATTCACTTCAAATTTATTTACACTATTTTTTTAGATGGTTCATGTCACTCAGCTAGTAGTACCTGACTTTCCTGCTAGGCCTATGTTTGATGTGCATATGCACATGTGGGTGAAATTGATTCACAAGAGGGGCTCGTACGAGTTTCCCATTTCTTTGGTTGATAGGGAGGTATGTGATTTATTGGCCAGCAAGAATAATCACGTCCTCAATATTAGAGAGGATGTCTAAACATTCAATTTACAAAAAACGAGCCAACAAATGAGAGAGGTAATATTATCATTATGTTATTATAAATCTATTTGCATATTTTTATGTCTTATTTAATAACATTTTGTTTCAATTATCTTATTATTATTATTATTATCTATTGTTTTGTAGATATTGACACATATTGAGCCTCCCCAACATGAATATGAGGTGATGGAAGAGGCAGAGGACCAACCTCCAGTACAGAGACCCCACATGCCATGTAATCCAGATTAAAGAGTATGGCTAGAGGTAGTGGATCTGTTATGGCATGCAATGACTAGTAATGGAGTGGTACCTGCACCTATTGTAGACATATTACAAGTACAGGATCTCTCTATGATATGGAAGATTTTTCCTCGTGACATGACGTTGTCGATGCGTCATTGTTTTGGTCTCGTCAACCTCATCAAGACATTGGGGGGTGTTTCTCATGATCCCACTACATCTAGCTCATCAACAGAGCCATCCATATCATCTACTCCACCACATGGTCCTCCTTCTCCTCCTAATTCTCTTCCTCGTGATTTGAATGCAACATCTATCGATATTTTTTTTCCCCTCCACATGTATTTAAAATTGCATCTGCATGTGATCCTCCCCCTCCTCCTCCTCCTCCTCCCCCTCCCCACATGTCTGAACCAACATCCATGTATGATCCTCCTCATCTTGTTTCTTCTCCTCCACATCTGTCCCCATATTCTACAAATCCTCCTCCTCCTCCTCCACTTGTGTCATCATCCACCAATCATTTTATTTCTCCTAGTCCACATGTTTCATCATCCACTGATATCCCTCCTCCTCCTCTTCCTCCACATGTGTCACAATCTTTTTGTTCTATGGATACTATGTTCACATCGAGTATTGTTTCACATCTTCATGATATTGATAGAGAGACATTTGATAGTGCACTTTTGTCGACAAATTTTCTTGAGATAATTGTTCTTGATAGAGGCTATACCTCTAGTAGCAAAGACACTTATGCACCTGGGTCTGGTGGTGTACCTAGCTAGTAGTGGTACTAATTGACATGTATATTGAATGTTTTAAATTTTACTTGAGATATATGTATGACATGTACATTCATATGTATATCGACGCTCACGTATATTATGTTTTTCATATAATTTTGTGGTTGTTGTTGTTGTTTGATTTATAAAATTTATTATGAAATTCTCTATTTTTTTGTTGTTTTTGTTTGATTTCTCTATTTTTAAGTGAAATTCAATATGTATCACTCATTTGAATTTACAGTTGTCATATAATTTTTAACTTTACTTTTATGAAAGACTTTAATTTGTATTGTGATTGCAAAAATTTATAACCGTTAATTCCATATAATGTTTAATTGTTCTTAAAGGTGAATGTTTTCTTTTCCAACAAGATACAATATGTTGATTAAACATGTTTAGAAAAAAAACTACTTAAATGTGATGAGTGAAATGATTGTGATTTGAATATTTATGTATTTTTCATATATTATAATAATAACACTATAACATAATTATTCACTAATAATAATGATGATGATGTAATTATAATGTTATTTTCCTAATTTCTATTATTCAAAATTACAAGAAAAAGTTATAATATAATTGTTTACGCTACTACATATGTACGAAAAAACCGATGCCATACTTCGATAGTACGGATAAATTGGTCATACTGTCAGATTTTATTTGCATTTTTTGTATTTTTTTTTAAATTCCTCGATGTTCATCATATAGATGATGAACGTGACTTAACCGTTGGATATCCGACACAAAAATAAATTTCGACGGATATTTGATGCCTTGACACCTTCGAATATCCAATTGTTGACCAGGTTAATTATCCCCATTCTTAACTTTGACGAAGTCAATATTTTGTGACCATTAAGAAACGTCTCGTTGGTCATCATTCATCGGAATTCTGACAAAAGAGGGATATATAATTTAAAAAAATTGAAATATTAGAGACATTCAGTGTTGTTTCTATACTAGAAATAGTTTGAAAATTATGTTATATATAGGGGATATGTTTTTTTCATATATATATGTACATTTGGTAAGGAAAAATGTCACATAACATTCCTCCAGGAGGACAAGGAGATGTGAGATCTGCATTGGAGGCTTTGTGTGATCGAAAATGTTATTGCCCTGGTAAAAAGTGCAGGGGCTATAATAGAAGGAAAATCTTAATAAAAACAACTAAAAAGAATTGTACAGAGTATGTACACCTTGAAGGAATGCATTAATATTGTCCCTTGGTAAGTTATTTAGTATATGTCTTTATATTTCATATTGTTTTGTAAACGTTTATATGTTAAATGTAGAAGATAAATAATGAATTCATTTTTCTTTATGGATATATTCTACATACACAACAAATTGAGAGTAAGTTAAGAATATAACAAGTAGACATAAGATTTATATTTTAATTAGGGTTTAGGGCAGGGTTTAGTAGTTAAAGGGTTTAAGTTTTAGGGGTATCTAGTGTAAGGGGTAAGGGGTTAAGATTTTGGTGGTTTAAGGGTCAATAATACCATTAAGGCTCAATGGTTAAGGGGTTAAGGTTTAATGCAGGTTTAGRGTGTTTAGGTCCTATGGTATTTAGAGATTAATGGTGTTTTAGAGAGTATGGGTTAGGGAATAAGGGTTTAGGTCAAGTTAGGAGCTAATAGTTTAGGGGCTTACGGGGATAAGGGTTATTAGTTAAGGGTTAAGGGCTTAGGGGTTAGGGGCTTAGGGGTTAGGAGGAATGGGGGTAATGTGTTAAGGATCAGAGGGATAGGGTGTGAGTGGTTAGGGGCTAGGGATTAAAGTGTTAGGGGTTAATCATTTATAGGTTAGGTTTGGGTTAAGGGTTAGGCATTAGAGGGATATGTAAGCTGATCTCAACCCCTTATAAACTATGGTCTCTAAGTTGTGCGAAATTTTCCATTGACTTAAAAGTCATGGTCACCAATTGAAATCAAGGAATAATATGACATAATGATGAGGGTAAAATAAGAATATGTTGTCTTTGTTGGTTGTGACTATATATCTCACAAAGTGTCTCTCTTTCTACATGTCAAGAAAATAACATTTTTCTTATATTTGTTCAACATATTCATCAACATCTTGATATATTTCACAAGTTTCATCATTGATTTGTTGTCTTTGTTTCTCACTCTCACCTAAGTTGATTGCTCCATATAGAATACCAACTCCTAAGTACCCATAACCATTGGATGGCCAATAACATGTTAACCCATAATCCCTTATCCATTGACCCTTTATAAACCCCTAAATAATTATGTACCCCAATACTTGACCCCTAATTACCCCCTAAACCTTAATTACCCTTAAACCCTAAACCCTAACCCTTACATCACTAATGTGTTACCCCATACTCCCTCAGCTATCAACCCCTTATAAATTAAATTGTGGTCTCCAAGTTGGGCCCATGGAAGTTTCCATCCACTTAAAACTTGTGGTCTCCAAGTGAAATCAAGAAAGAATATGACATAATGATGAAGGAGAAATAAAAATATGTTTTTTTGGTTGGTTGTGACTATATATCTCACAAAGTGCCTCTCTTTCTACATGCCAAGAAAAGTGTCTATATTTGTTTTCCAATATTATATTTTTTCAGTGTTTGTATCGTTTTAATATTTTTTATATACACTAATATTACTTGATTGTTTGTGATTATAAAAGAATTACACCCACGTGCACTTCCGGTGGAGGAAGACATGGTTGTACAAGTGCATGTTCAATAACATGGATCGAATATTGAATATCAATTTAATGATCCTATGGAAGAAGATGATGATGCTAATAACACGGTTGAAGAAGATGGGAGATATATATTGATCCAAGAGACATTTAATAAATTTGGAATGGATGATGATGATGATAAACTTGATGGTGTTTTTTATATACTTGTACTTGAGAAGGAAACACAACCTCTTTATGAAGGCACCAAAACAAATCTTATCTCTGCTATAGTGTTGTTTGTGAACTTAAAGGTTATGAATGGTTTGTAAAACACTTGTGTCACACAGATCCTAAGGTATCTAATATATTTTGTCACATTTAGTACATGATGATAAAGGTTTTGTGTTTTCCTCTATTTTTATTGTTATTTGATCATCTGTCAAATTTGGATGCAATATGTACGATTAATATTATTTACATTAACCAGTATTGAATTTTTATGTTGTATATTGTTAGGAGAATTTTTGTTACCATCGTCAAATTTTTTATGTCACACATACCAAGATTTACGTTCCATTATGAAATATATTGGAGTGGAGTATCAAGTTATCCATGCATGTCTCGATGTGCATATTTTGTATTATGTAGAACATGCATTGAAAGATGAATTATCGAACTATCAAATTAGTATATATCAAGTCGATCAAGTAACAAAAAAGGTTCCTTGCAAGTTTCTTCATTATATTCCCATAATTCCACATTTGTGGTGATTGTTCAGGTGCAAAAGCATAGCACAGTTTATGGATTACCAGGAAAAGAATAGAATTAAAGATGGTGTTCATCGAATGTCTGCAGATGGATCTTAATTCAAGAAGATAGAGGAAATATGGCCACATTTTAAATTTGAAACTCATAATATTAGGCTTTCATTGGAAGATGACAGTGTCAATCCATTTGGAGAGCTTAGATCTACTTACTCGTGCTGTCTTTTTTTGTTATAAAAAATAGCATTCCTCCATGGATGTAAATAAAGAGGGAGCACATAATGCTAGAAATGATTGTTCCAGGTATTTGTTTATAATAGTTTCTTTTAACACAGTAACATCTCACTTTTCTTGTTTGTTTCATAATTATGTCTTATATTTCTTTTTTTACTCATATATGTTCAATTATGTCTTATAATTATGTTTGATATTTTTTATTCACTCATATATGTATTAATTATCTATTGCATGTTCAATCAATTAGGTAAGTACAAAGTCAAATATATGAATGTATATATCGATCCTCTTATTGACAAGTTACTAGAGTTATGGAAGGGAATCACTATGTATGATATCTCTAGAATAGTAGGTGCACAAAGGGAATTTCAATTCCATGCAATGCTTGTATGAAAAATTCACGATACCCAAGGGATAACACATTTATGTTGTTTGTTATAACATCACACTACACTTTAATAGTGTTTAATTTTATGAATTTCATATCATGCATGTTTTTAAATATATAATCCATTCATTAATCATACTTTGAATAATTGATATAAAATTGAATCCATCTCTTGCAGATATTCAAACAAAGGATAAATTTTCATGTCCAGTTTTTATTCCTAACATGAAATCTCATCGTTCAGGAAGTTTAGGAAAGGAGAGGTTTGAAGAGTATAGGCACTTCCTCTCTAAGAACCGTAGGTATAGAAGTACCAAAAAACATATTTTCAATGGGAAAGAAGAGACTAGATTAAAACCATGGATAATGCCACCTCATCTATGGTAGTTGCAATATAATAGAAATCATCAAAGTATGGATCAAAACATCTATGTATCATACATGAAATATTTGGAATATTTATATTTTTATTGCATTTTGTTCACTGTACTAATTGGCAATTTTTGTTGTAATTTATCTTTAATTATGATTCACCTTGAAGGTCATCATGAAGGCATTAATAATGGGGTCCTTCCATGATGAATAAAAATATATCATGTACAATTCAATAGGCTCCCCTACTATGAGCACCTAGAAATTGTTCATTTGTTTGATACAATGCACATAGGGAAGAATGCAACAGAAATGTTTTGGAAAATCGTATATGGAAGGAGTGACAAATAAAAAATTGTAAATATTTGTAATGACAATAAGGAGGCTAATCATCCAATGAAAATCATGATTCATTCAAATAGAAATGGAGACCAAAATATAATTTCCCTTCCATGGTTATTGATAGAGAAGCAAAGAAAGGATGTAAAAGAGGTTATTTAAAAAATCAAATTTCCCATTGGATTTTCTTCAAACATAAAGAATATCCTAACAAAGAAAGGTGAATTAGGTGGGGTAAAAACTCATGATTGGCATACCTTCGTTAAGGTAATTATTTTGGTGTATTTATTTGTATATTGGTGAAACATCTTGTTAGTGTTTTTTTCTACTAATTTGGGAATAAATAATGATTTTTTATTTTTTTGTTACAGTATGTTCTACCTCTATCTATGCCAGAAAAATTTGACAACAATGTCAAACAAGTTATATATGATCTTGGAAAATACATGAGGTAAGTGGCGATTTATATGCAAAGTTTAATTTGTCCAATTCGATGTACAACTTATATTTTACTTCATGTGTTTAACTTGTAATGTAGTACTATATAATTTTTTGTTGAAACCTATGATTTGCTTGCATCATTTGTAGATGGTTATCATCTAAAGAAATCGATAAATAATATATAAAGTATTGGAGGAGACAAATTCCTCGTCTAATGTGTGAAATGAAAAAGTATCTACCTCTGACATTTTTCAATGCACAAGAACACTACCTCATACACCAAGTTTAGGAGATTGAAAAGTGTGGACCTATACACACAAGGTCAATGTGGATGGTTGAGAGGCACTTGAAATCATTGAAGGATTTGGTTAGACAAAGAGCATGTCTTGAGGGTTATATGGTAGAGGGATATATGGTATATCAAACCATGGTTTATGTTACTCAATATATTCCTAAAATAGTTGCAAGTATTAATGTGGATGAAATTTGGGATGTCAACTCCATCAATAAATTTGAAGGGGACCACCTATTGGGGAAATGTAGAATGAGGAAAGTGACAAGTAAGTAGATCATGGTGGCCATTTATAATACATTTGAATTTTGTTTTTATGTATATTGTACTGAATTTTTATTCTTCATGCATAATCCATTATTATGAAGGTATACCATGGTAACTGATTATATGCGAATTTTTTTATTTTAATACAGCTACTCGAGAGTGGGATTCAATACATTTATAAATTGTAAACAATATTGATTGGATGAAGGTATGGATTGAACGATGTAAAAAATATAGTAATGGTAGGTTATCATGGTATGGTGTGGCCACATTAGTGAAGGAAGATAAACATAAAGGAGATACCAATATTACACAGAGGGAAATTGATTTAGCATATGGTTTAAAAGATAAACGGGCAAGCATATATTCACCCATACTATTTATTTATTTTTAGTATTAGATTGATGTATATTGCATGTATTTTTTCATAATTTGCATAATTTCAAAGTATAAATATTTTTATCAATTGACAATTCCTTTTTCACGTGTCTAAAATATTTCAGTTGAAACTCCACAATGCTATGTGGTGAAATGGCCACAAATTTTGCATAAAAAATTGGATGGAAAGATGAAAACTTCTGATAGTGGGATAATTGCAGTGTTTTAGGTTACTAATGTTTCCTGTAGAAGTGAAAGACATCCAAAATTCTCTAAAAATCGATACTATGGGTATTTGGATTATATACTTGGGTGTGACTTAAAATCCTTGAAATTGGTTATCTTCGACGTCAAATGGTATAGGCTACGAATGAATGAGTGTGATCTTGACAAAATTGTTAATCAACATGCTAATGGATTTACCATGGTTAATACAAGGAATTTTGATCTGGGATCAGAGTCCTATGTTCTTCCATGAAACATACCTATCCACCCACGGATTGGGAACACTACTCAAGAACACACTTCTTAATTGATCTCGAATTTTGGTAATAATTAATTTGAAATCCAACATGAAAGAATGAAATAACCACACATGTAATAATAAATATTCATGCTACAATATAAATAATGTTTAAACATGCCATGCATAGAAATAACCAACAAGTGTGCATGTTATAACATACGATTCTCAGAGAAAATTGGAATATAAATTAGACATAAAACACAAAGATCACTTATATTTAATTAAGCCATCACCAACTAGTTGCAGAACAAGTATTTTCCTCCCAACCATAAACATTTTTGTTCCAATTCTCAACAACAAGTCACCCCCGAGCCAGGGATATGAATCCACAAGGATGATTCCTAGGCCAAATCTAAAACACACAACAATTGGATAATTAGCTCTCAGGTTTTCCCAACCACACAACAATCCTAATTTCCATATATATTTACACTTCATCCTTCACAAATCAAAGAAATGAACCCCTTTCTCTACCATGAAGTCCCTCAATTTTTTCCATTTCTCTCCAGAGCTCCAGTGATACTAGTAAGGAAATCTCCCTGCTGGAAATTCCAAGGATTCTCAGTTGTGGACAATTATTTCCGAACTTACATCAATCTCATTCACTCAAGCATCCATTCCCTCTTGGAATGATCATTAATTTATTACATCCATATATGCATGGCTCTCCTCTTCCATCCATTTTCTTCCATGCTCAAACCAAGAGCACACGAATTAGCAAGAATGAGACACCAAAAATAAAAGAGAGAATGGTGTAAGAGTAAATGGAGAAGATCAAGTGAAACCCCAAAATATATCATAGGGTATGTTTATATAATTAAATGAAATCAAGAACCCCATGGCCTCCCCAAGAAGCGCATGTAACCACTTTTTTTTATTAAGGTTGGTTTTCATTGATGTCAACCCTTGAAGAAAGTCTGGTAGAGAATTTTGATAGCACAAAGGTTTAGGTAATGGACCCAAGGTTTTTTCATGTATAATGGTATGATTTTTAATATATTTGAAGGTAATATTATTCTATGTGGATATTACATGTCATTCAATTTTTGTTGGTGTGTGGAACGTCACATAACTCCTCACGGTTAGAGAGTTATGGCCATGAGAAGTTGGAGAACCCAGGTTTGGGTAATGGAACCAAGTTTGTTTGATGGATAATGGTATGATTTTTGATATATTTGCAGGTAATACTATTCTATATGGATATTACATGTTATTTCATTTCTTTTTTTATGTGGAACGTCACACAACTCCTCA
>SNQJ01S0210621.1:0-15977 GCA_010110895.2 Picea sitchensis
CATGGAGACAGTTCAAAAGCGACATGGCAGCCCAAAGATTATTGTAAGTGACAGAGATCCCATCTTCATCAGACATTTTTGGATAGAATTATTTTCTTGTTTGGACTCAATTGGCTCATAGCTCATCCTATCATCCTCAATATGATGGAAAAACTGAGATAGTGAACAAATGTCTGGAAGGCTACCTCCATTGCTTTGTCTCTGATAAACAAACACAATGGTTCAAATGGTTACCCTTGGAAAAATGGTGGTATAACACTTACTTTCATACTACACCATTTATGGCACTCTATGGATACCACCCTCCTTCCATCACTTCTTCTCTAAAAGAAAAATCTAAGATTCAAGCAGTGGAATATCACATCGAGCATCAACAACAAGTTCTCCAAATATTAAAGGATAACCTGACCATGGCACAGAATTGCATGAAACAACAAGCATATCAACATAGTAGTGAAAGAATTTTTGAAGTAGGGGATTAGGTTTCTTTAAGACTACAACCATACAAATATATGTCCCTCAAGCAATCCAAGAAGGATAATAAATTATCACCAAATTACTATGGCCCTTATAAGTTGTTGCAAAAGATTGGTACGATGGCATACAAATTGGAGTTGCATCCATCTTCATGAGTACACCCAGTTTTCCATGTGTCATGCTTAAATAAGGTTATAAGTGACAATATCCCTGTTCAAAATATATTTCCAAAACTTGATGAGGAAGGAAAAATCATATTGGAGACGAAATCCATCACCGACACAAGGATTCGCCAACTGAGGAATAGATCCATTTCAGAGTATCTCATTAAATGGAGGAAACTACTGGCTGAAGATTCCACTTGGGAAGATGATTCTTTTATACAAAAGCATCCAGAGTTAATCAAGCATTGCGTACAACACTTGTCTCAAGGGGAGGGGCATGTTAAGCCCTAAATATTGGCTCATTACCCCTTAATTGGGGCATATTACATTAGTAATGTTATTTTATTTATGCCAGCTTGAGTCCATTAGTTGTAATTGTACCTCCTAGTCTCCTATATATACCAAGGAGACATTTTCATTTGGAATTATCTTGTAATTGGACATTTATGTGGGCATAAGGAGGTTTCCCCCTCGAAGAGGCTTATTATCTAAATTTCTCTATTTTTCAAGGCATTGAGTACTTATTATGAGGTTTTTCTATGCTATATTGATATTTGGTTCTTAACAATATTATAATCAAACATTTATCATAACACAATCACAAAAATTCATGTGAATCAGTCATCCATGAACTCTCTCAATGGCAGAGGCAAATAATATGTAGAAAGAAACCTAACTTAGATTAATCAAGAAATCTCAGATCACAATACATAACCACAGAACCAAAGACTTCAATAAAAATTTACAATATGGGAGATTGGCTCTACCATCGACCCTAATAACAAGACTTCAGAACAACCTGCCAACACTAAGGGTGTTGTTGTAGGTGAATCCCCCTACAGACAAGTGGATTCCCTCTTGGTCTCTAGACTCCTAATAACAAGACACAATAGTTGTTAACATGGACACTGACATCCTTTTAGATCTAATCAAGATAATATATGAAGGAGAAGAAGAAAGATATGTATCTCGTTAATGGCATTTGTCCTCGCAAAGTCCAAGCTGAGCTCCAATCCTGAGCTCCTCGATAGGTCCTGTAGAATAAACAAAGATACAATGTACTTCCTAATCTACTAATATTAGCTCAAACATAGATCCATCTACTACAGAAAAACTCATATGGAACAGGCATAAGTTTGAAAGAAATAGGCCAAGCATTGATTATTAATGAGAACAAGTAAAAGTACTTACAATCCTTTGATAAGGGTGCAATAGCTTCTTATAGTTCTCCTTGTCCAACCCCTTTTCTCAAGTAATCTACATTGATTTCTCTGATGACATCTCACTTATGAGATCATAAGTGTCACATCTCCAATCTCTTCTGTTCATACCACTTATAGGATCATAAGTTTGGTATGAATCTCTAGTCTCTATCCCATGTACCTTTCACCATGAGAAGGCCTCTTTATATAACCTTGGAGAGGTCCAACCACTTGACAGTTCTTTGGGATAAGTTGAGGAATCCTCTCCTTCAGTTGAGTATATTCCCTAAGATCATGCCTTGACCATCTATTAGAATCCAACCACCTTCAGGAATTGAGGGATTCTTCCCTGATTTGTCTCAACAAACCCAAAACTTGCTCAGAAAAGGGTAGCACTCCCCCAAAAGGGTGCACAGGGTGCTCAAACACTCCCCCAAAGAGGCTCGGGGAGCCCCAACACTCCCTAACAGTGGGTAGGGGAGTTCTCCTTTACAAAATCCATTTTTTAGTGGTTCTTTCAGTGGAAAAAGGTTTTTACTACCTGTCAAGTGACTTCTCTTCTTCAAAACTAGTCTTTGGGGTGTCTTAAGTGTCTTTGTGATGTCGTTAGAGGAATGACATGGGAAAGATGGAAGTATGGTGTTTACGACACTTGCAACACTTGTGGTCAATATGCGACACTTGCGGACAATATGCGACACTTATAACACTTGTAATGACAACACGTGTGACACTATTGAAGTGAGTAATTTTGATGTGTAACAAACTGCCCCCCAAAGTATGAAGTTAGAAGATGATGATGATTGAAGTACTTTGTAGACTTTTTCGAGAAAGGGTATGGACACAGAGAAACCAGAAAAAGATGCACAAAACAATCAAACAAATATTATGACATGTTTCAATCCCAAGGCAGGCATACCTATGCTTGAGTGATAAAGAATGTTTAGGTATGGCTGCCATAAAATACACTGCAGATCCATAATTATATTGAAAAAATGGTATAGCCACTGGAGATACAATGTGGATCTATACTCCTATGACCTGAACTGATCATAGCCATGAAGAATACCCAGTGGATCTATGATATGACAACACATAGCCATGACCAATACAAAGTGGATCTATGTAATAGTATATGTGTCATAGTTCAAAAGAACTCCTTCACAACCTGGTAAAATTACATATAAGAGTGATAAATAAACCCAGGGTCTTCTTACCAATCCCTATGTAGTACGAATCTAACCATGTGTATGGATGTCATGATGTCGAACATGGCAGAGACCACTTGATTACTGGTCAATGATGTAAACCGTTAACAAGCACGAGGGAGATCACCATTGATGTCAATGATTCCCAGGGTACTCTAGTACATCCCAATGAATGTGAATGGATGAGATGAAGTCGAACATACATGGAATCATCTGATCAGGGGTCAATGATGTAAACCCACTGTTAGACACAAGGAGGCCTACCATTGAGGCATGCAAGTCCCAAGGTACTAACTGGTTTCTAAGTCTAGTTCCTGGATAATGTGTTGAAGTCGATAGGAAAAGACTCGTCGAAGGAGGGCCTTGATGTATCCCCCATCAATGACACGAAACTGACACAGAGATGTAATTGGTAGATCAAATGAACATGAACTCACATGAGTTTTGAAACAAGATATTTGTGATGGCTGACTCTCGAGGCAGATATTTCCCTTGAACAATGAGGCACAGCAACAGAAACTTGAAATGGACCAAAACACGACAATGCAGTGGATGTTGTCACTTTTGTTAGGTGACCCAAAGGAGTAAAAGAAACTCAGAGGATTGGCTCAGTGTAGAGGTTCAGTGTATTAAAATGCGTGCAAATAAAAAGTGTCATGTTCAAGGGCGACTGTAAGAGTTACTGGTAGTGTTCTCAAAAATTGCTTGGCTTGCTTCATTCAATTTCCCCCCCATCCAGATAGACGAGTACCTCTTTTTAATTTAACGAGCTTGAGGAGGGTAACACATGCTCGATATGACTCACCTTCGGTAAGTACCTCTTCCTTTGTTTAGAAAACTAGAAGAAATAAGGGTTCGGTCCCGTATGGGCCCTTCAATGTATGATTGTTTAACGAGTCCAGAGAAGGTAAACTCGGTGGTTTTTTCATATTTAGAGAGTCTGGAAACAACTTAAAGATGAATCCAATGTTGTCGTTTTTCGTAATTTTAGTCTCGCGAGGCCAAAAAAGAGATAAATTATCACTTGAAAGACGCCATTTCAAACCTTTTAACAAGTGGGAAAGGAAGCAAGATCACTCGGAAATATTTTCATGTTTAGAGAGTCTAAAAAGAGCTTAAAGATGAATCCAAGGGGTTCCTTTTTCGTATATCCATGCGGGTCTGAAAAAGAGATAAAATTTTACTCAGTTTCATTCTCATGTATTTACAAGCATGAGAAAGAACAAAGACTAAGCTCGGTATTCCCCCAACTTGAAAGCTAGTGAATTAACTCTAGAATGATCATCAAAGGCTGGAGACATGCCCTCCAAGCTTCAATTCATTCACCAACTTTGAGGTTGTCCCCAATTTCTCTACCAGATGGAGAAAAAGGATAAGAGTGGATGAAATGAAGGTTCAAGAGAGGTGACTATTTCATTTTTTAACGATCTTGACATGGGAAAAGAACTGTGCTCAGGGATCCAGGTTAAATCCCCATATGGATGTTTCATTTTTTAACGAGCTTTCCACAGAGAGGAGAAATTGTGCTCATGACCTCTGTTTCATTTTTTAACGAGCTTTCCATAGAGAGAAAAACTATTCTCGTGGACTCTTTTTGATCATGGCTTCCAAGAGAATAACGATCTGGAAGGACACCATGTCAAGGGACAAAAATCGGTCATGGCTTCCAAGAGATCTTCACTGGATGGAAGAAAATCACTCTGGAAGGAACACATGTCGAGGGTCGCGACAGGGGTAAGTAGATCAAGCTCCAATAACCCCACCGAAGAGATCACCATGTCAACTATCGGATCCAAATCATCGGAAGTCGAAGGCATGAGGGACAACGCCACATAGTTGACATGTGGTGGGGGTGATACTGTCTTCATATAAGAACCATTTAGGGAGGTAATCTAGTCAGGACCGATGAATGAAAGTTGATCAATAGTCACCATTCTTCCATCGTGTGGGAAAGATATCACACGAAAAAGAGTGGACACAACAGCTTTCATGGAATAGACATAATCCCACCCAAGGAGTAAAGCAAAATCCAAAGGGTCTTGGACTACCATGACATCAATAAAGATAGTTTTCCCTCCCAAAGTTAAGGGAAACTGAGGAAGGGTCCCTAAAGGTTGACTAGTTCTTTTGTTAAAAGCTAACAGATTCTGTGTAACCGGTGCAAGCTGAGGACAACCCAAAGCATGCCAAGAAACCGAGGACAAAATACTAACGGATGCACCTTCATCTATCAATGTTTGAGGAATGTCCCAACCAAAAACTTGTACTGTAATCTAGAAAGGAATGTGAGAAGGAATATGAGGTATGGTTAGCGCATCCCAATCAAAAAGGATGGCCTCATTTCTTGGAGGGGGTTTCGTGGGAGAAGGAGGAATGCCCCCGAACATGGTAGATTTTGTATCAATGAGAAAAACATGGGTAGTATCAGGTTTACTCTCTAGAGGGAGAGTAGGATCGACCGATGATGGGATCATATCGACCACACTGGGACTCTTCATAGGAAGAGTGGGATTGATCGATGAAGTAGCCGGAGCAACCACTTTGGAACTCTTCAGATGAAGGGTGGAACTGACCAAGGAAGGGACTGGATCAGTCACTTTGGCACTCTTCAAGGGAGGAATGGGATCGACCGATGACAGAACCAGATCGACCACATTGACACTCTTCGAATGAAGGGTGGGGTTGACAAATGACAGGATTGGATCAGTCACTTTCGTTTCACTCTGTAAATTAAGAGCGGGGTTGATTGGTGATGGAACTGGATCAGCTACTTCGGTGAGTGGTTCAATCGAGGAGGAAACTAGATTGACCACCTAATCAATCGGACTGACCGGGGATGGAACTGGATTGACCAGTCCATCAACTAACGATGGGTTGGAGGAAATCTTTGGAAGTTGAAGTTTTTCCAAAAGGGAAGAAGCCTCGTCCATACGAGGGAAAAGGTCAGAATAATGATTGCCTTCGCATAACATACATTGTCTTCTTCTTACCAACCTTGACATCACTAGTTGACGAGGTATCACTGGCATGACCAGCAGAGGTCGATGACATGGAGGACTACATTTCTAAGACCTTGGGAATACTAGGGAAATCCCTCAAAAATTGGTCACCCTTACAAAGACTGCAAGGGAATTTGGGTTTCATATTCTTCATTTTAATCTTGTTGACCTCATCAACACTCCCAGTACTATTAGCAGTCATTTTTTTCTTGGATCCAGCATCTGACGTTGTTGGAACATTGGTCTTTCATGGGTTCTTCTTCTTCTTCTCTTTCCGTTTCTTCTTCTTCTGATCAACCTGGCTACTTTCTTTAGATATTTCACTAGGAGAAGAACGAGAAAGGAAAGGAGACTTAATGGGTGACGAAGATGAAAATTTGACATGAGGTTGATGTGTGGGTGGTGTACTGACATCCAAAGTATTAGGTTTAGTTGAAGCATTGGGAGGATTCAAGATCACCGGAGTGGGGAGCAACCAAACTGGTAATCCGATGGTGAGTCCCGGAAGACTCAGTGTGGCAATGTACGGAGGACCAAAGTTTCCAAAAGAAGGAAAGGTATAAGGTTCCCTAGGAGAAAGGGTTCCTCCATTGGTACTATTATAATTTGATGCCATTAACATTGACTCGACCTAAGGTACACTAAGTAACACAACCAACACACACTATGAATCTGAGAAGCAAACAATCAAACAAAACCTTCCCACAATGAAACCACTAGTTGGTGATGAAATCCAATGTTGCGAGATCAAAATAGGAAGAGGCGGGGATAGAGTGGGTGGATCAGTTACATTGGTGACCTGCTTAACGGACTTACGCCTTGGTGAAAGCTTCCACATAGTAATTGTGAATTTACCCTCCAAGGAGCCCGAGTGAGTTTGACCAACATCTGTTCCAGGTATAGTGAGACTTCCCTTCACCGTCACCTTGTGTGAGACCCTAAATATTATGTCTACTAAGCTCACCAATTCGTAGTTAGCCCCTGGGTGAGTAAATTCAACAGTCTGATCTGAACGTATGGGAAGGATAACAAGTCCGAAATCAACTCGAGAGGCTCCCACACATAATCGTGGGTATACCCTCAAGTGACCCCCAATATACGATCCGACCACTACAAACAGTTGAACCACAGAGGGCTAATATTCATAACTCACCCGAATGCGACCTCATGTGTAACCCCTGTGTGAGAGGGGGATCCCATAAATCCTATACAACAATTGTGTTTTCTCTCCCTATCACAATATGCTAATTTTGTTTGATAGTTTTGGAAATTTATCCTTTCAACCTATTCCAGAGCCCTACACCTTAAACTAATGTAGGTTTGCTAACAAAGATGTAAAAAGTCTGATAAATTTTAGTTACAAATTGATTTTAGTGGTTGTTGTTTACTCAGAGGTGTATGAGAGTGAAAAATGATAATATTATGACTCAGTTCCCAAAACATGCATAAGAAATGATAAGCAATATTTTATTTCAATGAATGTCTAATTAAGGGAAGGAGAAGGATTTTCCTTTCACTGTCAAACACTAAGATGCAATGAACTCATGCAATATTCCTCAATAAGGAATCCAATGCAATGCTAAAATGTTTATATGTGACTGATAACCAATAGATGTAAAGCTTCCTATGCTAATCGTACTTCAAGAGTTGTGAGATTTAAGAAGTATGGAAGCAAACTTCACATAAACCAAAAGACACCCTTGTTGCAATCAAACAAGAAACAGGAAGCCAAAAACTCAAAATGGAGGAAAAAGAGCTTGGAAAAGATGACTCAAATATCAGAAAGAAAAGTACAAGATACCTTTGAAACTCCTTACAAATTTTTCACTCACTCAGATAAATGAGAAGAAAACGACAAATTGACTTCAAATTGTGAAGGACAAAGAGTTATTTCAAAGTAAGGTCAAATGTAAAAAAATCCAAACAAAAGAGGATGAATCCTTAGAAAACAGGGTGTTGAAGGCCAATACCAAGATGAATTGAGAGTATGAGACCTTGAGAAAATGCAAAAGGAAAAAACTGAACCCAGAAATTGAAAAACTAGAGGGTTTTTCATTGAAAATGGGGTAGTGATCTGGTGTACGGGGTACCAAAGTTCTCCAACACTCTGTGTAATACCACCAGGGAGTGTTGGCTCTCCGATAACAAGGGAAGGGGAGCGCTCTATTGCAAAAGCTCAGAAAAATGCCCATAAACTCAAAAAATCAAGGAAATTCAGTCAATCAGGGTGATCATGATGACATAAAGAGGAAATAATAAAATATAATAATAAAAAAGACAATATGGATAAGGTCAAGTGAGTGGGAAAAGGGATAAAACAAGATCTGGGAATGGAAACAAAAATCAGAGCTTCTCCCCAGTGGAGTCGCCAATTTCTGTTGTAGGTGAATCCCCCTGCGGACAAGTGGATTCCCTCTTGGTCTCTAGACTCCTAAGACCAAGACAGAAAAGTTCTTAACATGGAAACTGACATCCTTTTAGATCTAATCAAGATAATATATGAAGGAGAAGAAGAAATATATGTACCTTGTTAATGGCATTTGTCCTCGCAAAGTCCAAGATGAGCTCCTCGATAGGTCCTATAGAATAAAAAAAGTTACAATGGACTTCCTACTCTACTGCGATTATCTCAAACATATATCCATCTACTACAAACAAGCTCATATGGAACAAGTATAAGTTTGAAAGAAACATGCCAAGCATCGATTATTAATGAGAACAAGTAAAAGTACTTACAATCCTTTGATGAGGGTGCAACAGATTCTTCCAGTTCTCCTTGTCCAACCCCTTTTTCCAAGTAATATACATTGATTTCTCTAATGAAATCTCACTTATGAGATCATAAGTGTCATATCTCCAATCTCTTTTGTTCATACCACTTACAGGATCATAATTTTGGTATGTGATCTAAAAATGAAGAAGACTTGTATTCTTGAAAATATTTGCAAGTTAAGTTTATGTGTTAAAAGAAAATGGATCAACTTTGCAACACAACTTTAATAGGATTTACTCATTCAAGATTCATATAAACAGTATCATAATCAATGAATAGAAAACACATAACACATCAAATGATAAAGGAGTTCACCCCTCTCTTGGGCTACATCTCCTGGTCCAGCTTCCAATGGATCATTTGTATTATTTTCTCAAAGTTCTCAAAAATGTGTTTTACAATGCTCAAAATTCCAAATAGACTACTCCAATGGCTTCAGAACGTCCAAAAACCCCGAGCTGGGCTTTTTCGGCACCTCGTTTGGCCAAAAAATGAAGTAGATAGGCTTTATGGAAGTCTCCCCTTCAAGCTTGTTGTCTCTACATCTACAAAATGCACCTCCTCTGGCTCAACCTAGCCCACACACAATTTAAAGCATAAAAACTTGGCACCGGGCGCAACCGCACAACCGGTCCAAACTATCGAACCGTTATGCGTTGGCCCTAACTACCAAGGCCCGTGGGCACATGGTAGTCACATGACCGCGCGCCAACACAACAGGGCTTAAGTTTAAACAACCATTGGATAACCGTATGTCAAACATGCGCACACTTGTATAGTGGTCACATGGTATGCCAAACCACGCATATATTAAATGGTTATAATATGGTTACGGTGGTAACCACCATAGCTCTGGTCCCATACAATACAACACATGACCATGGGCCGGAGCTTAGCCCCGGCCCGGTCCATGCCCAAACATACATTAAAACAATGTTAAATACAATAATTTTCCTATACATAACAAGGAACATGCGTGGGCGTGTCGGTTTGGCGGCCTTTCCCAAATCTTTACCCTGCCCCGGAGGTCACGGGGTCGACTCCTGCTGAGTGCAAAGGTTTTAACCAACAAACAAGTGACACATGGCATCCTTTGATTGGGCCATGTGTCGCCTTCCCATTTGTTGCCAACAAAACACGTCATATGCCAACTTCCCAATAAATATCTTCCACGTCATCCGTACATTCTTCCACGTCATCGTCCGTACGGACTGTACGGACTATACAATCAACATCCCTTTTTTGCCTGTTTGCCATTTTGAACAGAACGCGATATCTCTCGCTCCGGACGTTCGTTTGAACCCAAACGAGTTGCGTTGGGTTCGCAACGACGAGGCCTATGTTCTCCTTTGATTTGAAGTGATTCCGAGCACTTTGAATTTTTGAGCAAAATTTGATCCCCTGATCAGTATGAATCTCTAGTCTCTATCTCATGTACCTTTCACCATGATAAGGCCTCCTTATATAAACTTGGAGAGGTCCAACCACTTGATTTATATTTGGGATAAGTTCAGGATTCCTCTCTTTCATTTTGGTATCTTCCCTAAGATCATGCCCCGACCATCTATTCGAATCCAACCACCTTCAGGAATTGAGGGATTCTTCCCTGATTTGTCTAAACAAACCCAAAACTTTCTCAGAAAAGGGTAGCGCTCCCCCAAAAGGGTGCACAGGGTGATAAAACACTCCCCCAAAGAGGGTTAGTGAGAACCATCACTCCCTGGAAGTGGGTAGGGGAGCGCTCCTCTCCAAAATCCATATTTTACTGGTTCTTTCAGAAACAAAAGGTTTGTACTCCCTATCAAGTGACTTCTCTTATTCAAAACTAGTCTTTGGGGTGTATTAAGTGTCTTTGTGATGTCTTTAGAGGCACGACATGGGAAATATAGAAGTATGATGTTTATGACACTTGCAACACTTGTGGTCAATATGCAACACGTGCGGACAAGATGTGACACTTATAACACTTGTAATGACGACACTTGTGACACTATTGAAGTGAGTAATTTTGATGTGTAATAGGTGTGACCTAGATACTTCATTCAAAGAATCACGTATGCACCTTCTTCTGTCAGTATACACTTGCATTCTTCTATCAGACGTGATCTCAGATCAGTATGGGCTTTGTAGGAGAATTCATTGACAGGGAGACCTTGGGTAGACAACTTGCCTCCAAGGCCGACACTTCCATGCTTTCCATTTATAGGGTGAAACAAGGTTTCAAATACCTCCCCCTATTTCCATTAACTAACTGCATCGGTATCTATATGGAGCCAGACACCCATGAATTCCCTAGGTGAGCTCTCGATGCCTTTGAGTCAATTCTGGCGTCTCGAGGCCACGCAACTCTTCCTCTGTAACCAACTCGGGTGCTCCAGTATTTTGCATAGCTCTTATCCTATCCATCATTCCACATGACCTTGGGCTATGAACATACATATCCCCTGCATAAAATTTTAGTATTTCACCTATTGGGAGTTTTCACCCCCCTTGATTTCAAATATGCTAATGTTCGATCCCGCGAAATCACCCATCTAGATAAACGGTCGGATTTTCTTTAAAATTGACAGCCAAAATCATTCCCTTGAACAATATCAGTCACCCGCCGCTCGATAGGAACTTTCCATTTGTTTATGGCTCTTCTTCCATATGACCGCAGGCTGTGCTTGTGGGCCCAACTCTCATGCGCGTTGCGATTTCACGTTCCACGAACTCACATTATGTTCCATGCTAAAATATCTGAGTCCCAAAATAGAGATCGCTTGGATCGAGTGACATGCGTCCCTTTGCAATGGATGGCCTAGATCATATCGGTGCTTCAAAACCCTGGGATATCTGGAACCCTCACTATCGACCTCCCGAAATGACTTCTTCCATGATTCAGATCCCGTGGCACGTGCCCTTTTGAGATGGACGACCCAAATCATATCGATGCTTCGGGTTTCACGAGACTTCATGACTCACCCTTTGACTGCTCCATCCTGTGAGTCAGTGAAATGCTAATTTTGTGCCATGTGCCTTTCCCAAGATCAATAGATAGGACGGACCTCACGATTTCAGACCTTTTGTCTGATGCTATACTCCATGTAACTTTATGATCTTGATCACCCGATGGACGTCGATCTGATCTTCTTGATGAATCTCCATCATTGAAAGCTAATATTGCTCGCTCACTTGATTTGAGTCGATATCAGACTTCTCTAAGTGTTGCGCTTATTCTTATGGTTGTGGTCTCTATAGATGAATATTGGATGACTGACTGAGGGCTCAAGGAGGTAAAAAGATTAGTGACATAGGTAAAGAGAGAGAAGTGATCGAACTTAGAGAAAATATAAAGGCTTAGGGTCGACACCTCTCGGGTAGACAAAGAAGAAAACTATAAGCCGAAAGGACAAACCTTACGATCAGGTCTACAAAAGGAAGAGTGACAAGAAAAATATAGACTTAGGTAGAAAACAGAAACCCCTAAGGCTTTGACAATTTTATGTGATGACATAATCATCCCTTCTTTCCCCATGCAGTTAGGGGGGAAGATCGTGTGCATCGAAGTTGAAGTGGTCAATGCACCTCTCGACTACAACCTTTTGTTAGGAAGGAGTTAGACCTATGCTATGGATGTAGTGGTTGCTACAGTTTTCTGGGTCTTGTTGTTTCTACACGAGGGTCGGATAGTGTCCATTGATCAGTTGTCCTTCTCCCATCCTGACCCTTCATTGGGGGAATCCACGGTCCCGATGATTGATATCCCTTAGCCTAACATCATCAAGGTAGGGGTTGGATTGTGCCCACCTTTGATGGGTACTTTCGATTACCCGACTCCTTCCGGTGATGTAAAGTTCATATAAGTTATCCCAGACTAGCCTAAGGCTGCCATATTTCAGTTGTCCTTGTTTTGTGGACTCTTCTCTCCTCACCGTACATGATGGAAGGGACATGCCATCATGGAAAGTCCATGCCCTTGTCCGCGAGAGAAGTTGCGTACTCTATAGTCCAACAAGCTTCCAATGACCCCGATACAACTCCCGCACAGGAGTTAGATATGGTTCTCGAGCCTATTTGGGATCAATATTCCCTCACCACTACCGATTCTTTAGACTTAGTATTTCCCTCAAATGAGGATATTATTCAGGAATTGACTGGTCTGGACAGACCCTGGGACGATATCCATCACAGATCTTATTTTCTACCATAATTAAGAAGAATATAGGCAGGAGAATTTGTGTTGTGTATGACGGGAGATAGGTCTTGTCCTATTAATCCTCTGGCTATGAAAGAAGTATACGCCGAGGGTAATATGGTAACCATATCCAAAATGATACCTATCGACATCTCCAGGAACCCTGACATCATGGAGAATGTCTTTGTTGGAGCGGACTGCTCCCCTGAGGAGATTCAGATATATACATATTTATTTAAAGAATTATGTGACACTTTTGCCTAGTCTTACGAGGAAATGCCAGGCATAGATCCAAGAATTGTCAAACATGAGATAATGACATATCCTGACGCTAAGCCGATCTGGTATAATCTTCGTCCAGTTAATCCTAGGAAAGCAGCAACTATTAAGCCTGAAGTAGAGAAACTGCTCAAAGTCGGTTTCATCTACCCCGTCCAGTTGACTCAATGGGTGTCAGATCTTGTTCTAGTCAATAAAAAGCAGGGAACGATTTGCGTATGTATGGACTTTCATGATCTGAATAAGGCCTATCCCAAGGATAATTTCCCCACCCTATTCATTGACCAGATTTTCGATGAGTGTGCAGGTTGTGAGGTCTTTTGTTTCATGGATAGTTTTTTGGGATACAATCAAATACAGATTAAGCCCGAAGACCATCATAAAACAAATTTTACCTGTCCATGGGGTACATTTTCTTATCAGAATATGCCTTTTGGCCTCAAGAATGTTGGAGCCACTTTTTAGTGGGCCATGTATTTTTCTTTCCATGACCTAAGACACATAGTCGAGGCTTATATCGGTGATTTAGCATCATGATCTCGTAAGAGAGTTCATCATCCTACACACCTTCGACTAATATTTGAGTGATGTCGCTACTATCGGATTTGCTTGAATACAAAAAAGTGCAATTTTTGTGTGATGTCGGGTCCTCTGCTAGGTTTCATAGTTTCGACAATAGGTATCATGGTCGATCCTCTAAAGGTTGAGGTGATAGTTCAGTTGCCTCCCCCGTGCATAGCCCTCAACTTCATAGTTTACAGGGTAAAGCCAACTTTCTTCGGCGTTTTATCGCAAAATATGTCGAGATCACTAAAGGGTCCATGCATTTACTGAAGAAGGATGTTCCTTTCTATTGGGATGAAGCCGCTCAATGCTCTTTCGAAGCATTGAAATGCGCCCTCACATATTACCCTCTGCTTCGGCCACCCAATTATAATAAATATTTCTTATTGTACTTGGCCATTGCAGATTCAACTATCAGTATGGTATTGGTTCAAGAGGATGATCTACTTTAACAGAATGTGATTTATTACCTAGACAAGGCTTGGTTGGACCAGAACACAACTACTCCCATGTTGAGAAGATGGCATTGGTAGTAGTGCATGTTGTCCAACAGTTTTGACATTATACCTTTCTTCGCAAGACCACTATCGTTGCCATTGTGAATTGATTCCAATACGTGTTGACACGACATGTAATCGACGAAAATATCAGTAGATGGATTGTTATCCTCCAGTAATTTGACTTGGATTTTGTCTCCTCGAAGTCAAAAAAATTGCTGGTATTTGCAGAACTTATCTTGGAACTTCTGATCAAATCAGGTGATGTTACGCCCAAAGAATCACCGATTAAAGGAGATGTTTTTCTGATTTCATATTCGGACCCCTGGTATGGAGATATACTAGTCTATCTCCAGAGTTTGAAGTGACCCACCTCTTCTTCTCGCGATGAGCGTCGAGGCATACGCCACGAGGAAAAAAACTATCTCATACTCAATGAAACTTTGTATCGTCGAGGTGTAGATTTCATCCTTTGTCTGTGTCTCACTCATGAAGAAGTGAAACTCATGGTTAACTACTGCCACACTAGAGCATGTAGTGGTCATTTATCTGGGTTGGAAATAGCCCAAAATATTCTACGAGCCGGTTACTTTTGGCCGACGTTAATCAAGGATTGCGTTGAATCAGTCAAGAAGTTCCACCCATACCAAATCTTCTCTCGGAAGATGAGGGCGCATCCTGCTCCCATGTTTCCCGTCATTACTATTGATCCCTTCACCAAGTGGGGGATTTATTATACTACATGCCACCCCCCTTCATCCAGGGGGAATTGTTATATCATTAGAGTGGTAGACTACTTCACAAAGTGGGTCGAAGCTATGCCAACGTTCAATAATGATGGAGAGACAACGAATCTCTTTCTATTTAATCAAATAATAGCAAGGTTCGACATCCCGAGGGAGATTTTCACTGACCATGGCAGTCACTTTTAAAATAAAATGATATCTGATTTAATGTCAAATCTTGGGTTGAGGCAAGATAATTCATCACCCTACTACTCACAAGAAAATGGTCAAGTGGAAGCTGTGAATAAGTCTCTCAAGATTATTCTACAGTGAACGATCAATTCTGCCAACTCAAATTGGCATTTGGTGTTGTACTCGACATTGTGGGCCTACCGAACATCTGTAAAGACTTCCATCATTTTCTCACCTTTTCAACTCGTTTACGGGCTGGAGGCAGTCTTGCTAATAGAGTTACAGATCCCATATCTAAAGTTGCCAGTACAGTTATTTCCAGACACTTCACCTCTTGATGAATAATTATTATATCTTGAGCAGCTCCATGAGAAACATCGTGATGTAGCCTTGGATAACGAGGCTCACAAGAAACAAGTCATGTGTCAGTATGATCGGTTCATTTGTCCTCGGATTTTCTTCGAAGGTGACCTTATCCTGGTCTACAACCAAGATAAGGATCCCATGGGGGCAGGAAAGTTCAAACCCATGTGGTTCATACCATTCATCGTGAAGGAGGTACTAAAGAAGGGCACTTAACATCTTGTTAAGAACCAAATATCCATATAGCATAGAAAAACCTCAGAAAAAGTACTCAACGCCTTGAAAAAGAGATAACTTCAGATAATAATCCTCTTCGAGGGGGAAACCTCCTTTTACCCCACTTAAATGTTCAAGTAC
>SNQJ01S0210623.1:0-15977 GCA_010110895.2 Picea sitchensis
AGTAAGGCAAATTAACCCTTAGTTGCACACTGAAACACCACACAACTGCAAATTGCATGAGAAAACATGAGCCAAGGTCCTTTTCTAAGCAGGACACGTGTCCTATTTTCAAGACACGCGTGTCCTGTGAACATGACACGTTTCAAACGCGTATCCGACACGCGTCCTACCGTTTGGTGTCCGACACGTAGGATTCGCGACACGAGGGGGGGTTTGGACGTGTCAGGTGACTTAGCTTGCAATACATTAGACCTTCAATCACCTCAACATGAACCCATGTGACATCTTTAGTTTTTGGGGCCATTGTAAATTTGTAAATGCAAACTCAAAGGCTAAATCAATGGTGGAATTTGCCCAATGCAAGCAATCTGAAAATGCAAAGAAGGAACCTTGTCTTAGACTCTTACAAGTTTCAAACTTTCAAACATTCAACAATCAAGATTCAAGATGGAAAAAAAATGAGTGGAAAATGTTCAACATACCTCTAGAGTCTAATCCAACTCCTCCAAACTTGAAGATGAACTATAGCCTCCTAGTTAGAGGCCAAATCCACCACAAACTGCCCAAAACACTTGCCCAATAAGCTCCTCAATGCTGCTCTTCAAGAATCAATGCTGCTCCAAAATCCAAAAGCTCCCAAATGATGAATGAGAGAGGTGTGAGGCACTTAAAGGGGGCTGCGATGTCTCTATAGGCTGCTGTTAGGGTTTAGAGGGGTAAGGGCTTTCTAAAAGCAAAAAAAAATACTTCTTTCAGGTCCGCGGGCGTGTTTGAGGAAAACCGGACAGAACCAGCTGGTTCGGTACCGAACCGGCTGGTTCTGTCATAAACGGGCCGGCCGGTTCGGTTTTTGTCCCGGTTCGAACCGGTCAAACTGGCCGGTTCCGGTTCCGGTTTGACGGTTTTTAAAACACTGATTCTAACTGGATCTTTTTGCTTTAGGTTTGAGATGACTTGTCATGCATACAATGCATTTCACTTCAACATTTCCTTCTTACTATTTTGTACTCCTGAACTCTATCTATTGAGATCTAATTAAAAGTGTACATTGCAGCTTCTTTTGACTTCTCTCTTCCTCTCTCTTGCCATCTGCATCTCTGTGTTTGTGCTCACATCAATTGTTATCAGAGCCAGACGATCAAGCCTCTATTCAAGCATCACAGTTCTTGTTTCTGTTGGAATATTTTAGCCCACCTAGAGTCTATTTTGCTGATCAAGTATATTAAAGGTATATGATTCTGTTTGCTCAATATGTACGCCAAACAAGGATTCATACTACATAGTGATGGGGCTGAATATAGGAACCATATGAGATCCAAGAAGTCTTAATGTTGTGCCTATAGTATCCATTGATTTTTCCTACAACTAACGCCCCTCTGAGTGACAGCTTCTCTCTCTATTGCGCTAAAGAACTTTTAGCTTGATTTTAGTATTGAGTTTGTTGTTGCTTTGGTGTTTTCTTTCCCTCCTTGTTTGTGGTGCCATTTAGTTGCCATTTTTGGTGCCTATTCTTAGCATCCTGTCTGGACTTCAATGCACAATCAATTGTCTTTGAGGCCATACAGTGATACGACCTTCAGTCTTGATTGTTGTATCAAGCAGCCTATCATTTTGATGGGAACTTGTATTTAAAATCATTATTCTAGCTTTAGCTTTATTCTAACTCAAGCTTTTAGCTTTATGCTTGAGATGACTTGTCATGCATACATTGCATTCCACTTCAACATTTTCTTCTTACTATTTTGTACTCCTGTACTCTATCTATTGACATTTAGTTAAGGGTGTACAACATATGTATAGTTGCAGTGTTATGTGACTCAACTCTTGCTCTCTCTTGCCAGATGTGTTTCTATGTGTGTGCACACAACAATTGTTACAGAGCTTGACGTATAAGCCTCTATTCAAGCCTCACAGTTCTGTTTTTTTTGGGATCTTTTATCCCTATCTAGAATATGTTTTGCTGATCAAGTCTATTCTAGGTAGATGGCTCTATTTGCTCAATACCTTATATTTGCCCAAGAAGGTATTCATAGTAACGTATCGAATTTAGGAAGCCATATGAGATCCAAGAAGCTTTAATGTTGTACCTGTTACCACAAAATCTATCATCATGAAAGTGTAAAAGTCCCAAGCACCTAGATGATAGACTTGTGTAACTAGGAGGTTTGCCACTGTCACCTCACCAACTATTCCCTGCTTTTTGGGCAGGCTCTCCTCTGGCCCAAGGAAGGCTTCCCTAAATAGGATTGGTGGAATTCTATGGCAATGGAGTGCAAAGGTGATTTAGAGAGTAAATTCCATCAAAACAGATTTAAAAGTTGAAAGAAAAAAGAGTGGATGGTGGAATAGAGATTAGTGCTTAGTCCATTGGGTGAATGGGGTCATAACAAGGCTCCAATGGGAGGCTGTTCTAAAGATGGGAAAGAGATAATATGGATGAAAAATACAAGTCAATACTACTCTCTCCTTGCTGCCCTATATTGGAGAAATATGGCCTAGAGTGTTACATATGTAGACAACACTCAATACTGAAGGTTATTCCATAGCTATCAGGAATCATGTACAAGAAACTTCAATCCATGAGTAGAGAAGGAAATGTATTCATAAACAAAATTCCAATGATACTATGAAATACAAGATGGGAGATGTACACCAACTTATAACTCCTAAAACATCTGTTGAGCTATTTCAACAATAAAGGAAAAACAATAATAAGAAATACAAACATCCTCACCGACAAGATAGTTGTAGAACCTCGAAAGCTCATCCAATAGATTTGTCATTAAGTTCCAAGGAAGAGAAGTTTGCCAAATCTAACCTACAAAATGAGGAGTGAACAAATCCTTATATAGATTTCATCTCAACTCTCTCACAAACAAAAAAGTAATTGTTTTCATCTAACTAACTCCATAAGACAATTTCAATAATAATAAAATGACGAAGTTAGTTAGGAACACTTCCAAAAATAGTATAAGCAAGTAACTCCTCTTCAATGTGGTGCACCTTCATCAAGATCTTCAATAAAATCGCCTTGCACTGATTAGTTGCACTGAGCTCAGCTGCGGCCGAGTATATGGCTGCCAGCTTGGTTGCCCGCGAGGCTATTTGGTTGAGGAAGCTTCTTGTGGGACTTTTTGGTCAGGGATTGGAGCCCACAGTCATACACTGTGACAATCAGAGCTGCATTAAGCTCTCTGAAAATCCAGTGTTTCATGACTGCTCCAAACACATTGAGATCAGGTACCATCACATCAGAGACTATGTTCAGCGGGGAAAAATAGAACTCCAGTACTTACCAACAGGAGAGCAGACAACATATATACTGATCAAGGCATTGCCAAGGTCAAGTTTTGTCTACTTCAAAGATAAACTTGGTGTAGTGCAGAACACCTTCCTCTTCCTCTCTAAGAGGGAGTGTTAGAATTGGAGTTAGAGAGGAAAGGGTTCTCTAGATTTGGAGGTGCACCAAATCTAGCAAAGGACCCACAAAGAGGGGCCCAATTTAATTTACCTTTTCTATGCTTAGATGACGTAGGAAAAGTTAATTTTTCCTACAGTCATAAGGCAATCGATCCGAGCCCTCCATTCAGAGCTAATATCAGCCATTGAGATGTCTGGTGGGCCCAAGTCGATTTGCCAAGGGAGAAATAGGGTTTTTGGGCTCATTATGCACAAGTTGACTTGGTGAAGGAGCTTGAGCAGCAGAGAGGAGCAGGTTTCAGTTGCAGAGAAAGCTTCAACAACAAAGGAAAGAAGCTGTATGGCCTCCATCTCACTCAACCAGTCACTCCACGTGCACCCAGCAGCAAGCCAGCTCGATCTGGGCTGTATAGGAAGGCCGTACAGGTCGTATGATGCACCCAATAGCCAGACCGTGAGCTGAGAGAGGTCGTGTGAGGGCTGTGTGTTTATTGAAGGCAAAGATTTTGCCTCAGGAACGTTTTTGTAACAATAGATGTAAAATTTCTGAAGATATCCTTTGCTGAAATAAAAAGAAATCACCAAGCAAAAGACTGGTTTTCCCAGTTGGGTTTTTCCGGGGTCATTTGACCAAAAATCGATGAGTATTTCTGTGTGAATGTTTTGTGTCTTTATGTGTTAATTTTCCGCTGCATTAGAGTGTGAAGAAAAGTCAACATGTTCAGATTTCGAAGTTAAAGTTCAGTTCTGTACCTTATTTTTATTAAATCTGCAACTGGGTTCTGATTTTTTATGAGATTTAACAAACATTGTTAACATTACTTGTATATTAAACTAACTTATAATATAAAGATTGTTATTTAAGACTAGTTTAATATACAAATAATTTTAAAGACTAGTATCTTAATGTTATATGTATCTTAATAAGGTTACATGTTAAATGGCATTAATTTATGTTATAAGGTCATTAATTTTACAATGGAATACCTTAATTTATGTTATAAGGTTAATCAACAAGATATAAGGTATGTGTTGATGCCCAAAAGTGCAACAAGGAATCCCTGCCTACAAATGGGTTGCAATGCCTTATATATATATAATAATATACTAAATAGGTGGGACCCCCTTATGTGAATAATGATGAAAGAGCGCTTCTCTTATTTTTGCGCTTATGACTACCTTGCAAAAATGATTCTACAGTTTGAAAATAAACCCATAAATTCAAGCCAGTTTCCATGTGAAATGGATAATGATGAGTGTGCTAGCAATTTGATTTGAAAAGAAAAAGAGGAGGAAAATGTTTGTTTTGATAAGCATCTTGGTTCATTCTTGCTACACTTATTTTGGCATATAGTTATGGTGTATTGCACTTATGGTATACTTGATATATGTTGTGGACAATTGATATGTTTTATGGAATGGCAACCCTCCATCAGTAAGAAATGTGGGACATGTTTTTGTGCTAAGTGTTGAACATACATATAGTACTTATGAGATTAATGTGGAGGGGGGGCGATTCAATTTTGAATTACAATTGATATGTTTGGTGGCACACATGGTTAACTATGTATTTTATGGAAAAATGCATGGGAGATTGGGTGCGGTCCATACTTGGCTGTGGTGGGTGACAATTAATGTGGGAAACAACGTGCAATTACTGCATGTCGTTCTTACCCTACCTCGAGGTCCCCACCTTCACTTTGTTTGCGCTTGTGTTGGTTGCTTTGGCTAGTGTTGCCTTCGTTTTGCTCGGCCTTTGAAAGAGTAGTGGTGCTCGTTGGTTTTCTGGCATTCTCCTTACAGGTATGTTGGCTCTTACCTCTCCATTCATGAATTATAGCTCTGCTCCAAATAAAATCATGATGTTGGCTCTTAGATTTGCTTACAGAGTGTGTTTTCTTTCCGAAGATTATGATGGCTGTATGTGGGTATTATGGCTGTGCAAAATACATTTAAATGGGGTTTCCTCCTATTGACATTTAAACGTTTCAAGCTGGGAGTGATTGTTGGCATTCCATTCTGTTTGAAATATGTGGTTGTGTTGTGCCCAGAATGAATGCTGTTTATTATGGTATGATGTTGGCAGATGATTATGGCGAATACATTCGGTTTCACTCATATCTTGTGATTAAATTTCGAAGGGTTTTCTCTGTGAATTAAAGAGAACAACTGGTTTTTGTGATTACTGCGTAATGCCATACCCTCTACCTAGTCATTGGAAGACTTCCAGCTTTTTCGAATTATCATTTCGCTGTTTGTGAATAGATGTGAGACCTGCGTATTTGCCTTGCGGCCACCATGGGAGGTCTGTGGAAATTTCGTTATGGAAAGAAATGGTTGCTTTGTTTTGCAAACCCCTTATTAATATTTCGCCTTTATGTTTTCCCAGACCTCAGTTTTTTATCTAATATATGGCAGTTAGTAAATTCGAACTCTAATCTTGATGTTTGTTATGGTGATGACCTGATAGTGGGAAGGATTGGTTATTTCCACGAAATCTTGGCTGGTTTTTTATTTATCTATGGGGGTTTGGTCGATTTTGAAGTTATATGATTTTAAAGAAAAAAACGATGACCACCAGTTTCGCATTGAGGTTTCAAACCCAGTATGTTTATGTAGCAAGTATCGGGGTTGTGGTATAAATTTTGGTCTATGGTTTTATGGTTGTTTTCTCAGCCTCACATGGTAGCTTGAGGCAATCGGGTTATAATTGTTTCCATTTGACTTTGTTAACAGTCTCTTATAAAAAGTTCTGCTAATGGAAAAGGAAAAAGGGGAAATGAAAATTGTAAAGTTTGACAGTCCTGAAATTTTCCTGGGGTTTTATATTGAACACTATAAAAAATGCCGTGTCTTGGATTTGAATTGTTAACGGAGAAATGTTTTTGGCAAATGATGGCAATGTCGGTTTTTCAATAAATATTGTTTCATGTAATAGAACAATAATCGTCTCATTCCCATCCATTATCTCACTTTCCGCTCATTATATGCCCACCGCCTTCCCAAATACATTTAAAACATCCCCTGTTCTGTTATTATGAATTTCATTTTAAAAAAAAGGAAAAGAAAGGGACTAGATGATGACTAGTGTTGAAAGTTTGGCTATGGATACATTTTTTTTTGTAAAGAAGTTACCTCTACATTTGCTTGAACAATATTCGTTGGTTGGTTCTCGTCCATGCTACCATTTTTCGCTCATTACAAAACCCTCCATCTTCTCAGTAGCCCTATCACTCCCTGTTCAAATGGCAATTGATTATTGATTTTAAAAGTATGATGGATGGATAGATTGCATGTGCTTCTGTTGTGAAAGATAGAGCCAACTTTTTGATTTTATTTAGGTAGGGTGTTGATGCATGGATTGTTAAGAGTTTTTCATAACATGATTGGAATATTGCTTCAGGATGAGTTTCTTTAGCAGAGGCAACAATGACAGAGGTGCAAATAGTGGCAAAGAAAATAATTGGCAAAGAGGCCATAAAAGGCCACGATTTTCGATACATTTTGACGCTGATCCGCAAGAACTAAATCAACTTTTCCAAGCTGGGTTCTTTAATCTAGTTGGCCAAGAAATTCTGCAACCTATACCTGAGAGGCCTCCTTTCCAGACACATCAAAATTTCTCTGGTATTCATGTTCCCCCTCACGTGTCTATGCAGCCAGAACCACTTGCCAATGATGGTTGGCAAGAAATTGTTCATCAGCTTGTAGCTCATCACGATGGTTGGGCAACTGTGCCATTGCCATTACCCCCTCCTCCACCGCCAATCAACCCAAATGCCCAAGCTGATCGTGTTGTCTCGCTAGTACAATCCTCTCATGCAAGCAAAAGATTAAAATCAGCCATCCCTGAGCCAAAATTAGATAAAGGAAAATAGGTGGCTAATCCCTCCAAGTCTTCTAAAGACTCCTCCGAATCAGTATCCTCTCAGCTCCACCTCAAAGATGATTGTTCCCATGTCATCAGTGCAATCCACCCACAAGGTTCCCATCAGTTGAAGGCTGTTGCACAGGATAAATTAGAAAAGGGATCAAGAGAAAGTAGCAGTGGAAAGAGGAAAAATGCCTCTCGCAACAAATATGGTTTTTAATCTTATTAATGCTATTTTCTTTTGAGGGCAGTCTTTTTATTTGATATGACAGTATTTTGGACAACAAATACATATTTATGACAGAATTTTGGACATCATGGATATAATGCTATTTTTGGATATAGTCATGTTCTATTTTGTTGATATTAAAATATTTGATTATTAATATGAGGATGGGAGTTACAAGGCAGATATTTGAATTTAATATTTGGGGTATTATACTTCATGTTTTGATGATTATTAAAGAAATGAAAATTGGAGTGACAAGGGGTCCCACCTATTTAGTTATTATTTAATAGACCCTTATTTATATATTATTAATTATTTGTCTCAACAAATTAGTTAAGCTAATTAAGCTTAACAAAAGTAAGGTAGTTGAACTACCATAACTTAATGAGAAAGAATAAAAGCTCAATCAAATGAAGAGACAAAAGGGGAGAGAGAATAGAAGGAGAACTTCTGCTATAAAGGTTTGCTCTGTACTTGTGAGATACTTCCATTCTTCATTCATTCTGAGTTTACTTGAAGGCTTAACCATCTTGATGACAACAAGGTCTTATTGAAGGCAGCAAGATTCAAAACTGAATCATATTTTCCAGCAGCTTGTCTTTAAAGGTGTATGATTTATCTTTGACAGTCTGTGTGTTCTTGTTTGTTTATGGATTAAATTTCACGACTGATAAAGAATATTTTGCAGAGTCAAGTGACAGCATTTTGTGGCAAGCTGATCCAGATCTTTAGCTTCAGTTTTCTTTTGTTGTCAAAGTCTTTTTGTATGGTGCCCATCAGAGGCTTCTAAATATGACTTTGGTCCCTATCCTCGCAGGGGTTTGTAAAGAGAATTCAACTTTGTATCTCAGAATGAAATCAATATAATAATCAGATCTCTCATTTCAGTCTCACATGTGTATTTTGATGATTTGGTTCAGATTTTGCTTTTATCCTTGTCTCTTATCCATGTACACAATTATGTAATTTCCTGCTTATTTTATTTCTTTTGCACAATTACATATAATATATATAAAACCAGCCTTGGTCCCTTGTGGATTAAGTGATTGTTTTTTTCTATTTTAAGACTGTAAACCTCGGGTAACATTCCCAACTATCTTGCCTTAGCCCAACAAGATCTGAAAATGCTTGAGTAAGGTTCCTCATACCTTTTCCTCAATAGTATGTATTGTTAATATGACTATATCGTGGCACAAATATAACTATATTCAATGTAAATCAAAATATCATCCATAATCATTGTTTTATCGGATGGCGCTCAAATGGGGCTGTATGTCTCGGAGCAGTCGGTCTACCTGTTGGAACCATGGAATCCATGGAAACTCTCTTTGTCAAGCCGAGCAAATAAGGAGTCAACGGAGTGTCGAAGGTGGGTGGTAGCAGGGGATGAACAAAGTCGATAGGTGCACAATATACAGTGGAAAACAGTTCAACCACCACGTGGCCTCTTTCTCGCTCTGTAATACCTCATTCTCGCGCAGCCTCACGCTAATACCTCTTACCTTCCTTGTTCGTTGCCGGTCCGGTCATTATTGTAGCCAATTTTCCCAGTTTTTAAACCCTCTTGAAGTTTGGAGTGGATCCCAGGTGAATCCGGATCTAGATTTGTACTTGATCTGGGGATCTGTGGAACCATCCCCTAGGTTGGACGAATCCGGTAACATAGTGTACAAGCCTTCATGATCGATACATTTGAGGGGTAAGTTACCACTTGGAAGGAAGATGTTCTAGGGTTTCCTTCCTTCTTCCTTTGTTGGTTTGGTGATTACTTTCTACCATGCTTGGCTTTTCCTTTGGTTCCCTAACAAAAGTGTCAAGTGAGTTCATCAGATCATAGTTGATCTTGTTGGTGAAGGTTTTTCCATTTAGGATCCCTTCTTGTAGACCTTGATATTCATTGTTAATCTTGATTGGGTGAAAGATTGTTTTTCCTCTTGGTTCTAATCCCTAAGCCCTAATCCTTGAATGAAATAAGCTAGCTTTTAGAGGGTTTCTTCTCGACCTCATTGGCATTTGATTCACCTTGGCTCCATTCTAGTTGGATTTTTTTCCCTAGTTGGATTTGACACTACTCCCTATCTCCTTCCATCACTTATTTCAAAACCCTTAAAACCCCAAAACTTTGTTTTATTAAGTCTACTCTCAACTTCACCTTGTGCCTCATTGCTTGTTCTTAGTAATCCTACTAGGGATAACCCCCTTGAGCCGGAGGAGAGATGACCTAAACTGAAGAGGATAAGTTACTTAGTTGACAATGGTGACCATCCTAATAGTTGCCCTTGAGTTGTACCTTGTGGATTAGGGATTTCATCATTAAGTATAATTTGCGAGGTAACATTGTTGTTTTATTATAGGTTTCAAGTTCAATTGAACATTATCCAATGCTCAACAAAATAATGACATTTTGAAATTTGTCGAAGGATTATGACATCAATGCTATATTCAACAACAACAACTCAACACTTTTTCGACAATTATTTACCATGTTTTAACAAACACTTCAACAACAAGAAGTTTATAATCATTTGGTTCCAACTCTGCAAAGTACTCCAACATTTTTTGTGCTTCCACATACACTAATGTCTATTGGTTCAATGTGCATCATTGCTTTAGAAATTGGGCCCATAACTGCTACACCTCTTGCGCTTGTTAGTGTTCCAAGTCCCTTCACTAGTGACTTCTGTTGCAATTGGCTATAATCGTCTAGGAAGTAACAGTATTGCTATTGAAAGTAAGCTTGAGAAATTTCATGAGAAAATGCAACTACAATAACAACCTCAATTGTGACTTGTTCCAATGAGAGTAGTTTCCCAAGTCTATTCCTTATTGGCAATTTCTAGGATTCCAATTCCACTTCATGGTGATTCTTTAGTTTGGGGACTCATCCAAAAGATATCTTGACATCACCCTTTTTGGATTTATTTCCTTCAATGGACATCTCTCTTTTCATGCATTCAAGGATGGTCTTGCAGTATGTTACCCCATAAGCAATTTTTTAGGAAACTTGGGGACTTTCTCACCTTTGCTTTTAGGCATTCACACTTAATCAAGGAGCACTTCCAATGTCAAGCAACATGTGAGATATCGTCTATCCTATTTTGCTTCGGACAAGGATTCACTCGACTCCTTGTCTCAACATGAAGCTATAAAGAAAAAGATCTCCACTCTTTATTACACAAGAATCTTTGTGTAGTTCTTGAGCTTTTAAAAGATATGTTTTGCCTCAAACCAAGAGCAAAGAAGCAATATCTTATGTACAAGTGCTTGAACCTCAAAACTACAATTGACTATCGCAAGTTATGTTCTTAAGCAGGGAGGACATCAAACGGTTTTCTTATTGAACCTTATCAACTTGATGGGGCTGGTTTGAGCACTTAATTTTCAGAAGATTTGCATGGGCCCACACAAATATTGCAACTACACAAAGCCAAGAAACTATTTGGTACTTCTTTAGTAAGGGTGTACGCCCCCCCTTGGATCAACAAAAAATATTTATTCTAGCTTTAGCTTTATTCTAGTTGTATCATTATTCTAACTCAATCTTTTTGCTTTTTTCTCAAGATTACTTGTCTTGCATGCACTGCATTCCACTTTAACCATTTGTTTACCATTTTGTACTCTTTGTAATTTATATATTTACATTAGTTGGAGCATTAAGTGTCTTCACTCTTGCCATCTACATTTCCGTGTGTGTGCACACATCACATTTAGTATATAGAGTTTTTAGTGATAAAGTACCGCCCAATTACCTTATGGATGGAGTAATACTTTTACATTAGCCACAAGCTCTTTGTAGAATTTATACAAATGCACACATAATCCACAAAGATACATGAATATGGAGATAAGATAAGATAATTTTATTAATGGCCAACGAATCACCACAATAAGTATGTCATTGGGTCTCATAAAGTACATCAAGTATAGATATATAGTGGGAGTGAAAAAATAGCTCCTATTGCTATTTTATCAAAAATATATAATGATATAAATATCTAGCTAAAAGAAGTACAAAAATACATAAAAAGTGTCAAAAACAAGTACTAAGAGGATGTCAAGCGATGTTGGAGCTAGAGGCCAAGGCCAAGTGAGGGGGATAGAGAGGAAGGCTCCTCAACTGAGTCATCGATCATTGTGAAGGGGATGATGAATTATTTGATGATGTCATATGGAGAGTACTTGTTGCTAAGGTTGCTTTGCTGTGTGGTCTTGGGAGGAGCACTAAAGAGAGAAGGTCCACTACACCTAACATCCAAGGCTAGGGGAAGAAGCCTTGAATGGAGCAATGGCTTCTTGACGAGTAGTAATCTATGTGAGAAGAGTCCCACTCTATGACATCCTAGAATTGATCTGTTTATTGATCTCAAGGTGTTTGTCCTGGATTTGTAGTGGGAGCTCCTTAGAAGTCTCGAGGAGGTTGGAAACCCGTTTGGTGGGGTCGAGATAAACCCGAGGTCTCATGGATTTGGTACCTGAAATGGTGAGGGTCTCTACTTGTCATTTTTTTCTCTTGAGCAGATGAGACCAAGAGGTCAAGAAAAGCTACACCCCATATATGTAACTCTCTCAAGTTACGCCATAGTCACATCACATAATTTATAGAAGCCTCATAGTATAATGGTGGTTTAGCCTCCTAACCCTCACTTTAACATCACTTTTGGTCACATGTTGTACTAAGTTAACATAGAGTTTACATAATAAATAACTCTATTTAATATCAAGTTGGAGCCCACTATTTGCTCCTCCAACATCCCCTCTCAAATAAGAGCTCCAAGAAAGGCTCTCAACATCTCTAAAGTTCATTTGATGAAAAGTAAAACTTTTTATTTTCTGCATTGATCAACAAGCACTTGAAGTTTACCAACATACTCCCCCTCTCTTGCACATTGCTCCAGTTGTCACACACAACCCCTAATCAAAAACTGTGTGTCATTATGTCTCTGACAATGCCCAACTTAAGAATCACTCCATCGTGTGGTCTGACCCTTACTCGCTTTATTTTTCATCTAACTAGAAACAAACCAACTTGAATACCTCACATGGGTTAACTCCCATTCATTGAGTCATCTAGGCAACTAACCATGATGCTTGCTTTTTTCTAGGAGAGCAACCTGGTTATGTGACACATCTTTAATTTTTTAACTACAGCAATGTTTTAAAAAAGTAGATAAAAAAACATTATGTTGGCCCAACATGAAACCTTAGGGTGTTGCTGTTGTGCCCATTATATTTGCCCCAAAACCCTATATCCCTCTCATTTTTTCACTATCACTTACCTCTTGTGAGCAACATAGAAGACTTAGAGACCACCTCCAGTTACAAGCCCGATTAAAGAGGTTGAGCTACCTATAGTTACAATCCTGGTTAGAGAGGTTAGCTACCTCTAGTTACAATTTAGGTAAATGAGACGGTGCTTGAGAGCAATGATTACCTGGAGAGCTTGTTGAATGAAGGTGACTGAATTTAATTAATGCTGAAATTACATTTCAGACCATAGCATCAATCACACAATAACTAGAAATTAAATGGCAGAAATGTAGAATCAATTTCACACATATACAGGTAATTACTCCTTCAAAAACAACTTTTCATTCCTTTGAAAAACTTACAAGGAAACCTCCACAAGCTGCTTAAAACCAACAGTTGCATGGTTACCAAAATCACCTTGAACTGAGCTTGTACGACTTGCGTGAGAGGTATAGGCTGCTAGAAAATACAGAAAACAAGAGAAAACTGTTGTATGACTTGTCCGTACGATTGTATGGATTTTCGTAGAACTATACAAAACTGTTTCGTACACCTGTATGGAAATGTACGATACTTGTACGGACTGTTGCCTACTTCCTACATTCACCTTTGTCTAAATCCCTGCTCTCTCTCTCTCTCTCTCTCTCTCTCTCTCTCAGTCGCTCAACCTGCTCAAATGTTCGTGTGTGAACTCTCTATTTTCTCATGTCTTATACTTTTAGTTGAGACCATAACCCTAATCTATTTTTGAGTTTACTCCTAGTTTAAGTCATGCATGCATGCATGAGATACACTCTTTTAGACTTAACAACTAAATATAAGACTTTCATTTTTTAACTAAAGTGAGTTACAAAATAGAGTTACTTTTCGAAAATATCTCAAACTACTTCTCGTATGTTCACACTGAACATGTGTGGAAGTTCCTGTCTAAGATATAATTCTTAACACTCCCTCTTAGAAAGGAAGGAATTCTGCACCAATCCAAGTTTGTCTTTGAATGCCTCAAACTTTCCTTTTGCCAAGTGCTTGGTGAGAATATCAACTATCTGTTGGTCCGTGGGAATATACTGGAGCTTCATTGCTCCCTTCTGAACCCTATCTTGTATGAAGTGATATATGATCTCTATATGCTTGGACTTGTCATGAAACATTGGATTCTCAGAGAGTTTGATACAACTTTGATTATCACAGTGAATGACTGTAGGTTCCAACTCCTGATCAAACAAACTTGCAAGTAACTTGTGAAGCCAGATGCCCTCACAACTAGTAGTATTGGCTGCCATGTACTCTGCCTTTGATGAGCTAAGTGCTACAGAAGTTTGCTTCATGCTGAACCGGGATATCATTGTCGATCCCAAGCTAAAGCAACTCCCTGAGGTGCTCTTCATGTCTGTTGCATTGCTTTCCCATTCTGAGTCCAAATACCCCTACAACTTCACTTCACCACCTCCAACTTAACTCAGACCATACTCCACTTTGCTCTTCAAATACCTGAGCACATGTTTTGCTGCTACCCAATGCTCCTGCCTTGGCTCCACCATGAACTGACTCAAGGTGTTCATTGCAAAACATATATCTGGCTTGGTGTTGACCAAATACATCAAAGAACCTATCAACTATCTGTACAATGTGGGATCCACCAACTTTGAATCTAAAGTTGTCACTATTAAATTTTTAATTAAATAAAGTACCAAGGCAAGTGTTTCTTATCCCTAAGCGCCTAAAGGGTGAGAAAATGCCTAATGTGGGCCCTAGTCATTTAATTTGTGAGATGTAAATTAAAAGGTGACTTTATGACTAAAGTGAGGGTGAGTGAAGAGACATCTAATCTCAGCCACTAATCTAATCTAATCTCAACTGCTGGATTAGAAAACCCCTCACCTTCTCTCATGAGGTCGATTAGGGTATGGGGGCGCACCATTCTTGAAGTGGTTCATTTTTCTTTTGGAGAGCAAGAGAGAGCAAGAGAGAGGTCGAGCTGAAGAAAATGTAGCATTTGCAAAGCTGGGTATGCATCCCAAGGCAACAAGCTAGCACGAATTTCAAGGCAGAGTACAACATTGAATGTAGACCGTATGGTACGGATTTCTAGAGGTCGTACAACCATTTAGTATGCACATAAATCGAGGGAGATAGCAGAAGTTCTTTTGAGAAGTTTGGCATGCATACCAAGGCTGCCATACAGTCATTTATTGGCACAAAAATCGAGGCACTTGCTGTCATAAATTTCTGGGTGGAATTCCGTACAGTCCGTACAGTTTTTGGCACGAATTTCAAGGGCCGTACAACACATTTTTCGAGAAGATTAGGCACGTTTTTCGAGGAGCTGTTCCTGCTGCATATTTCGTACAGTCTTAGCAGAAATTTGGCATGGAAACTGAGACAGTCCGTTCAACATTTATTGCTGGGACAACCGTACAGTTGTACAGATTTTTGGCATAGAAATCGAGGAGCTTTTTCCAGGACTGTTCAGAAGGATTTTTTGCGAAAGAAAGTCTGAGATAAGTTTTTGTAATTTCTGAAGATGAATATGCTGTAGAAGAAATTTCTCTGAAACTCATAAATAATAAAAAGCCCTCTCTCACTGGTTTTCCCCTTGTGGGTTTTTCCAGGGTCGATGTTAGACTGAAAATCTCTGTCTATAATTTTCTGAGTTTTATGTTGCTGATATTTTATTTCTACGTTATAAAAGATGTTCAGAATTTTCATGTTTCAGTTTTGAAGTTTATTTTCTGCTAAGTTTTTATATGCTGATATAAAACTGGGTTTGGGCATTTAACATTGGCTGAAAAATCAGCAAGACTGAAAATGGGTTGGGGTCTGAAATTTTTTGCATGGTATCAGAGCTGAGTTGAAGGGGAACAAAGATTTCAACAAACAGAAAGTTGAGACAGCAGTCACTTCACAGGGCGGATTTTTGAATTTTTTATTTTCAGCAGAAAAGGGTCAATGGCTACTGGTTTGAGGGTTGAGGACAAACTTGATGGGGCAGCAAATTTTGGTGCTTGGAAGGAGAGGATGATCTTGCTTTTGCAAGAAAACAAGTTGTGGGACATTGTGGAGAATACCACTACTCATCCTGTTGTGGTACCTATTGATGCTACTCTTCTTGCAGCCTACACTAAGAAGAGTATCAAGGCTAAGAGATTTATTCTTGATGCCATCAAGGATCATTTGATTCCTCACTTGACGGGGAGGACACATGCCTAT
>SNQJ01S0210624.1:8004-23981 GCA_010110895.2 Picea sitchensis
GGATCAGTGTTGATATGATTTCTCCAATGACACCTAGATGATTTTTGTCCTCCGACATATTCATGAAGAAGGTAGTCACAGTGTCACCTTTTTGTATCTCCCACAATAAGTCTTCCTCTGAAGTCTTGTCTTCCAATAACTTGAAGTTTCTTTATTCATCAAGCCTATCTTCCATCATAGTTATGTTCATCATAATTTTAGATTCTTCACAAACCCTTGTCAACTAGGCTAGAAAACCTAACGGATAGGCTAGGCTAGAAACCTTAGGTTTTGTTGGGCTTATAAATTCCAAAAATAATCCTTTAAATTCATAAGAACACAGGTAATCTTGAAGGCTTCTTCAAAGATCTACAAAAACCCTAAAAACCACAAATCTGCAGAAATTTCCGGAACCCTAGAAACCCTAGGGCCAAAAATAAAAAATTCTCGGAATTTCACTTTAAGATCTTATGGAGGTGTGCTGAAGGATTTTGTACCCTCCTGCCCAAATTTTATCCCCAACGTCCAATTATTAAGGGTTGGAACATCTCAGAAAGGAGGTTCGTACAGATTTACTGGAAACCCTAGGAGGGTCATACGGTTCTACATAAATGAGAATATGACTGGTACATGCTTGTGCAATGGGTTCTTCAAGACCTATGCTTTGATACCATGTTTATTTTTCAATAATCTATGCTTAAGCATGAATTTCATTCCATTTTATCATTTTACTAAAACCATAAACAATTTTGTTGCAACAACCAAGATCACAAGAAGAAACACCATGCACAAGTACACAAGAAGTATCCTGGGAAACCATTTTCAACAAGGGAAGAAAACCTATCCAATCCATTGCTATATTCTTCAAGAGAAAGATCCCCACCACCAAGAAAACCTAGCACACAAAAGGGCGCTCACAAACTCTAGAAGACTAGCGCCCAAGAGAGGTGCACACTTTTCTCAAGAAGATGTACTTGTTGAAATTTCCAAACTCACACTTTAGATATGATTCCTAAATGGGGAAGTTACCTTTACTTATATTAGATTGGACCTGTCAACAGAATTGTCTATTGTCACAACAGGGCTGACCTCACTAACTCACAATATAATTAATAATTACCATATTAATTATATTTTACATTAACTATCTTTTACATTAAGGTGGGGTCGACATGTACCCTTTACATTACAATTAGGGTTACAGGTAAGTCTGACTCTTGAAAAATATAGCAAGGGATCTCATACACCCACTAGTGCTCAGCCACTAGGGGAACATCCATAGGGATGTCCATATCTCTATCTCAGTGTGTCTCACAAGAGAACCACACTCACTAGTGCTCAACCACTAGGATCACGTTCACATGTGCTCATCCGCAGGCACGTCCAACTTAGCAGATCTTCTTTCCCACTGCATTACACAAGAGAGTCATCTATATTTCATCATCTCAACTCTCTACTCAGAGGAGGCTAATACATCGTTTTCATCTCTGTCTCAGAATGATGCACCCATCTCATGGGAATTCACACATTCACTTGTGCTCAGCCACAGTACATCTAACTCAGCATATCTTCTTTCTCACTGCGTTACACAAGAGAATCATCTGGAGTTATTCTCAACTCTCTATAAGGAGGAGTCCAGCACTACGTTCTAGTTCTGTCTCAGATAGGAACCACACACCCATATCAGGGGCTCTCTCTCAGTTCTATGTCCTGGAGGATGTCTCACACAGCTGTAATCATCAACACCATGAGGATTTTCTTGAGATTCTTGAATCTTTCCAATGGAGTATTCATGGAATTTAAGAGTTCTTTCAATGGAAACGTTGGGTATTTCATCCTCCTAAATATTTTATTGTTCTTGTCTCTTTTGAGGTAATTCAAATGTCTCTGCATAATATTTTTATAAACCTCGTGCATCTAGAACAAGTAGCAGTCTTCTTGAATCTTCTTTTCAAATATTTGAACCATGGAGACTCTCATTCCTCAATCAAATCTAAAAAAAAGCTTAAGATATCTTGAAAATAAATCTTTCCCTTGTATGGTCGCCAAAAATGTTGATGTTTGGTTTGTCAACGAATCAAGTTGCTCCCACGCATTGTCCTGCATGAGCCTCCCTCTACTTTCTTCTCTCGACTGCCATGGCATTGGGAGGGGGCTATGAGCCTCCCCCTCCTCCTCCCCCAGAGATCTCGACCTTTAAAAACCTGGTTGAGGCCTGTAGCAAACGGGCAATCTCAGCCTCCCAAGAAAAAATTGTGAAGAAGATGGATGCCCTCCCGTCGGTCCCTCTCCCAGCCAAAGAGCCCTGTCATGCTACCATAAACATCACTGAAAGAGGCATGATCGGTCAATTTACCAGTTTATGTCCTTCACCAAAATCCATCGAAGCATGGATTAAGAGGAACTAGATATCTCTAGTCTCAGAAGGCATCAAGAGCCATTTCGTCGAGAAAGGATACTATGTTTTCATTTTCAACAATGTTGAAGACAGAAATATAATATTCAAAAACAGACCTTATTTTATGGGTCCCCAGGGGTCGTACCTGAACCAGTGGACACCGGACTTTGATCCAGCTTAGGATGTTCCCTCGGTGATCCCATTCTGGGTGTGTCTCCCACATCTGCCTCTACACTGTTGGAGCCCAAAATCCCTAGAATTGATTGGGAATTCTCTTGGAAAATACATTGAGAGAGCATAAAGGAAGGATCAATACTCCTTCACGTGAATCTGCGTGGAGGTGGATCTGGAAATAGGACTCCTAGAGGCCATCAAGATAACAGTGGTAGACTAGTCACATGTGCAAGAACTGGACTACGAGCAGCTCCCTTTCAAGTGCAGGTATTGTCACAGCTACGAGCATTTCGCAAGAAATTGAAAAAAGAAGGCAGAGGAGGAAGCAAAAAAATTGAAAGGAGATCATTGGGCGAAGGTTTAGAATCCGACCCCTACAAAGTATCTCATTAAGCCTCATTCTAAAGGGACTTCTATAAGACCCACTATGCCCAATACAGATCAGCCTCAAGTGGCTGAGAACCCGACTCTTATTCTGATAGAATCAACTCCAAACCCTTTCGATCCTCTCAACTCTCAGGAAGAACCTCCGATGATAGCTCATGAATTGGATAAACAGGCCTCCCTCCCAGCATTGGAAGAAAACAATGCAGGTGTTCTTTCCACTCAAACAGAAGACCAAGTAGAAATCTCTTCTTCCCCCTCCTACGCAGACATGATAAGGAAGAAACCCCCAGAAATGTCAGGCTCATTAGAAGAAGATACTTTTGAAAGACCATCAAAAAGAGAAGGAAGGAAATCCCTCAAAGAAGCAAAAGAGGAAGAAGCAGAGAGGCATAAAATGAAGGGCAGCCAATCCACTCTCGAAATGTCCATTGGATGAAATACTAGAGTTGGGCCACCCAAGGGAGGCCCCTCTTCTTCCCATCCCAATAAATAATGCATCTAGTCTCTTCGAACTGTAGAGGCCTGGGGAATCCTATGAAAATCGAAGCCGTGAAATATCTGTTGAAGACAGAATCGCCAGAGATCCTCATGCTCCAAGAGACAAAAATAGAAGGGGAAGCCCTTCTAGATCTAAGTAGAATGAAATGGAAAAGAAATGGTGGAAAAATTGTAAGCACAAGGGGCACTTCTGGAGGGCTTGCCAAGGCCTGGATTGAAGATCAGTTTCATCTTGAAATCTCCTTCGAGACACAACACTAGATCTATACAGAACTCTACCACAAAACAAGTAAGATTACTATCGCTCTGTTCAATCTTTATGTTCCGGTTCAATTTGTTGATAAAAAGGAATGATGGAAAACTCTTTCTAACTTTGTAGAAGCATACTCTCCCAAGAACATTATAGTAGCAATGGACTTAAACATAGTGCTGGAACCAAAAGAAAAACTAGGGGGCATAATCAGCAGGGATCATATACTCCCCCTTGTAGAGGATTTGATACATCAGTGCAACCTTCTTGATATTAAACCAAAGAAAGGATTATACACATAGACGAATAATAGAACAAGGGTTGCTCACATTTCTGCTAGGCTCAACAGGTTCCTAGTACAAAGCACCCTCTTTCTAGACAAGAAATTAGTGACCACCAAAATCCTCCCAAACATTACCTCATACCACAAGCCCATTCTCTTGCAAATGGACAAGGAAGAAGACTTAGGTCCCATCCCTTTTAAATTCATCCCTCAATGGATTGAGCAGAAAGGGTTCATGGAAGCAGAAACCAAATCCTAGTCCACTCTGGTTATTGGCTCACCGAGTTTTGTTTGGGAGAAGAAATTAAAAGTATACCACAAGCCCATTCTCTTGAAATTGGACAAGGAAGAAGACGTAGGTCCCATCCCTTTTAAATTCATCCCTCAATGGATTTAGCAGGAAGGGTTCATGGAAGTAGAAACCAAAGCCTGTTTCACTCCAGTTATTGTCTCACCAAGTTTTGTTTGGGAGAAGAAATTAAAAGTAACAAAATCAGCTCTTAAAGAGTGTTTCAAATCCCCCTCTAACCCCTACTCTGCAAAAAGGAAAGAGTTTGTTTGACAGTTAGCATATTTTTAGATGGACATGGAAAGCTAGGACATACCCATTCATAGCTTGGCGAAGGAACAAGCTGCCCAGCATGCCTCTCACAGATATTTTCGATATGAAGAGGAGTACTTCAAATTAAAGTCTTAGAGCCTATGGCTGGCAGTCGGTGAACATAATACGGCCTTCTTTCATAGGCATTTCAGAGCCCACCTCTCCTGAAATCACATCTCTGAAATAACTACAGTAGATGGTACAGTCTACAAAGGCTTTGCTCAAATAAAGGCAGCAGCAGAAATTCATTTTTAGAATCTCTATTCTAAGGATGGGATAGGAAATGAAGGGGTCTCTGTCGACTTCCTTTCCTATATGCCTCATCTTTTCAGTAATGAGATCAACGCAAGTCTCTTGAAACCATTCTCTGAGGAGGAAATTAGCAATGTTGTTTGGGACATGGAATCCGACAAATCCCCAAGCCCGGATGGATTTTCCATAAACTTCTACAAAGCTTGTTGGACAATTATAAAGACAGATTTACTAAGAATGGTTAAATATTTTCAGCAAAAGGCCAAGGTGGGAGGTAGCACCAACTCCACTTTTCTTTCCTTAATCCCTAAAGAAGTGAACTCGGTCTCTTTTGACAGATTCAGACCTATCTCGCTTTGCAATGCCTCCCACAAAATCCTTTCGAAGCTACTGGTAAATAGAGTAAAACCCCTACTTGGATAGCTCATTTCCCCCACCCAAGGGGGATTCGTCAAAGGAAGGCATATCTTGGATAATGTGATTCTTGTACAAGAAGCCATTCATTCAAGCCTTTAGAGGAAGGAGCAAGGAATTCTCATCAAGCTAGACATGGCCAATGCCTTCAATCGGGTTAAGCGGTCTTTTCTGTACAAAGTGCTACTCTCTTATGTTTTTAGCCCAGAATTTGTAAATATGATCAAATCCTGCATTGACAAGCCCTGGATCGCTCATCTAGTTAATGGTCGACCTTCTAATTACTTTCAAGCAACAAGAGGGATAAGGCAAGGTTGTCCGCTATCCCCCTTCGTATACATTCTGATGGCAGACTCCCTGAGTAGGAAACTGATAGTTGAAAGGAACGACGGGGTAATTATGGGCATTCAACCTGTGAAAGGAACAGATTCAATCAATCATGCTCTGTTTGTTGATGATTGCCTTCTACTGGGAGGATCTTCCCTTCGAATAGCAAGGGCGTTCAATGAGATTATTCAAAAAAATTGCTACATCTCAGGAGCATTGGTCAACAAAAGAAAGAGTGTTGTGTATGGATGGAACACAAATGAGCAAATCATTCACAGAATTTCTCATCTCTTGGGCTTTCTAGGATTCGTTTCCTGGGACAAAATCAAGAATCTAGGTCTTCTTCTAACATTGGGAGCAAATAGATCCTCGCTATGGATGGAAGTCATCTACAAATTTAAATCTAAAATTGTAGCATGGGGAGGACAGTAGCTTAACAATGTTGGCAAATTGATTCTCATCAAAGCAGCCTTGTCATCCCTCCCTTTATACCAGGCCTCCTTTCTTCCTTCCCCAAAGGCGATCATAGAGCAAATCTCGAAGCTAATCAGAGACTTCCTTTGGCGAGGAGGCAAAGGAAATCAGTGTAAGTTTCATTTAGTCAGTTGGGACATTGTAAAACGCCTGAAGAGAGAAGGAAGACTCCAAGTAAGAGACCCAAGTTTGGCCAATATCATCTTAGGGGGGGGAATTTTATGGCAACTGTACTCCAGAAGAAGCCACCCTGTCAGCTTGCTCCTCCGAAAGAAGTATCTCAAAGGAATTTCATTGAGAAATCTTCAAAACGATAATACCCCCAAAGTCACCCAGCTATGGAATCTTTGTAGAAAAGGCCTCGAATTTTATTAAAATCAACTTTTTAGAGTCCCCAGGAATGCAAAAAGAACCCTGCTCTGGTTAGATAGCATTATGGGAAAACCTCCTTTGGAAAACGCAATGGAACTAACAGAAATTCGTGTGTGGATTTCCCAGATTGGGATCATAAGCCTAGAAGATATCTCAGCATGGGATAAAGATGATTTATGGTCGGATTGGGTATTCCCTGACCTGCCAACACAACTTCTCCACTAGAAACACCTCCTCCTCGAAGTGTTAAATGGTTCACCTCCTGTAAGCCTTCACGGGGTCGATTGTTGGATCTGGGGGAAGACAAGAATGTACACAGTCACCCAAATTCACATCATTTTACAAGTCCATCGACCTCCTCTCCTCAATCCTGCAATCTGGAAGCAAGTTTGGGATAGCTACGGCCTCCCAAAAATCATTTTTTTCTCATGGGTGCTCCTTCACAAGCAAATTCTTACTAGAGAAAATATAGAAAAATGAGGAATCCATGGGCCACACAGATGCATCTTATGCAGAATGGCCTCGGAAAGTATAGATCACCTTTTTTGTGGATTTCTCTTTTGCCCAATCAGTTTGGGCTCATGCACTCCAAGGCCTCAAGGTGATCTCTCCGTCTCATATCGCAGTCAACGCTCTTTTTGGATCTTGGCAAGACCGGTATCCAAGGGTAAATAATTATAAATCAATGTGGATCTGGATCTGGTCTTCCATACCCAAGTTCATCTGCTGGAAGATCTGCCTCGCAAGAAATGATCTTATTTTCAATAATACAGCTCACACACCTTTGATGGTAGTGGCCAAAGCCAAGGAATATCTATTGGAAGCATTGGGAAATCACTTGGAAAAACTGGCTCGCAAGAAATGATCTTATTTTCAATAATACAGCTCACACACCTTTGATGGTAGTGGCCAAAGCCAAGGAATATCTATTGGAAGCATTGGGAAATCACTTGGAAAAACTTGACACCTATCTCACTTCAGAGGAGAGAAACTAGATGGGAACCCTATTGACTCAGGGAAAGACGGTATTCTATCATTCTTCTTAAAATCCTCTCAAGATAATAACTCCGATGAAGAATTCCAAGCTCCTGTGGAGTAAGGTAACAATCTTCTTCGGACCTGAGCCTCCAAAGGGAATCGATCAGCAGAGTCGGTGGAATTATCACTCCCCACGATGTTTCCCGTGAAAGCTTTAGTTAGGTTAGTAAAGCACAAATAACCATACAAATCCTTAATACAAAGTACGCTGACGCTTCAGAATGGAAACAAAGCTCTTCAAGTCTTCGGCGACTCAAAAATTTTGATAAAAATTGTAAACGCTAAGGAGCATTTTGCCAATCCGACTCTCAAAAATACTCTTCAGAGACTGCAGGGTTCTTTACAAAGCTTTGCCTCCTTTGATTTTTATCACATCCTCCGTAGTTTGAATAAATAATAAGACAAAAAGGCAAATGAGGGATGCAACTTGCCCCAAGGAGTTTTCAGAAAGAATGATGAGGCACCTAGGTTCAGTCCCATTCCATAACTGCAAGTTTCAGTTCCATGCAAAAGCAAGAAAAGATTAAATTGTTTAATGGAAAGAGAGACAAAGACTATATGTAATTCTTGCTGACTTGGCCTCGTCCCAACCACCTCTTCTATCAATAAAATATAAATGTTTCAGTTAAAAAAAAAATTGTTGATGTTCATATTGGTCAAGATACAAAAAGAAATATCACAAGGATAAATATCCCCCTACATTTTTATAGAGGCGGTACTCCTATGTCATAATCTAAAAGATGTATCTTGATGCTCTTGGATTGGGGAGAAAGTTATATGACAAACCCCAAAATATTATTGCTTAGTTTTATATGGAATGGTTCTTGATAACCAAATATACTCTTTATGTGCAACAAGTAACCTCTTAACAATAAAAGATTGAAGAAAGGCTTCAATATCAAAATAAATGTATGCTCAAAATCATTTATACAACCCTCTAAATCACATGCAACTAGAGGATACATCCATATATTTTCACAAGAAAAAGAATGAAATGGTATTGATTATTTCAAAGAATTTTAAATGAGAATCGTAGTTAAAACTGAAAAGAATTTGATAAGCACACTCTAAAAATTTCACACTCAGAAATCCCAAGATCTGATAAATCATTAAATCCATTCCCCGAAGTAGTTCTCTGTGGAGTTTATTACATGAAATATATTATTCATTACAAAGCATTCAATAAACCAATTAACTAGTGCTTCAGAAACAAAGCTTGCCAAACACGAGGACTAAATCTCCATGAATCAATTAGAAAATATTGGATTAAATTTATCACTCAAATATATGGTTGTAAAATACTCCATGATCTTATAGAGAAAATTCTTGGAAGAATACAAGAAAAAAACTCAAGAACTCAACCTTATGCTCAATTCACAGATACACGCATAAAGCCTTGAGAAAAATAGTGTAGAAGAAGGAAAAACAAGAAAAATGGAGATTTTTGTTTTCTAATAAGATATTTGGTTGCATGTTGATGGCTAGAACTTTTCTATTATGGTTTTTGACTGCCCTCTAACCCTTCTTTGATGGTGCTCTATCTCTTTTAAAATCAGCGTCCAATGCTTCTTGCAGTAGTTAGGGTTTGTGTTCTTTCTAGGAACTTCCACATGCTTTTCTTCTTGAAATAACCACTTTAATTAATGCTTCATTAAACTCTCATTAATTACTTTATGTCATTGAAATTGTTTCCTTGAAGTGGGGCCCATTTCGTCTTTAATAAAATTCTTTTTATTAAACTTTTATTTTGAAAATTTTTAATTGACTATATTTTTAAAAGTGAACTGTGTTTTAATTTTTATGAGAAAGATATTTGAAATTTAATCCATGGAAATCATTTTATATGCAATATTCATCATCCCATATTTCCAACGAGTCCTCCTGAGTGATATTTGGAGTTTTGGATCTCAAGCTATAAGCTCAGGAAGTCGAGGTTCCAAACAGATTTATCAACTAACCATGAAAACATAGCTGACTTTTCTTTAAATTTCTAAGACAATTGTGGCCAATTTCATCTCTTGAGACCTGTTCCATAGTCTTCCTTGTCGAATTACCTTTTCAAAGAGGTATAGTTTGTCCAAAATTGACACCTGTATCTCGACTTATGACCTTCAGAAGTTCGTTGTTCAACAACCAGCCATCAAGCCCATGGATTAATATTGGCCTTTGATCTAAATCCGCCTATTTAAAATACTCCATCCCACATGCATTATGGTAATAAGTTTTTAAGTTTTTATATAGAAAACTCCTCCATATGACTTATGTGAAACAAAAAAAGACTATGGAGATCGACCCTTAGGAAATTCATGACTTTAATATAATTTTGATGGTCCACTTACCCAATCAGCGCCCAGTAAGCATCCAGTCAGTGTCCATGTCCATTATGAGAATTTTGAGGTCTAAAAAGGGTTTGCTAAGAGATATTATAAAATATTATGAGTTTGTCATTTTGTGGGGAAGGTATATTTACAACTCACCTTTTGCACTACAATCCATGTAACCATAATTGAGTTAAATTGAAAAGTTCTCTAGAAATCAAATTAATAGAAAAACTTATGTTGATATGACTAAAAGGAATGGATGTGACTATAAATAAAAGTGAATTTTTTAAAAAAATCATTGTACTTAAACAACTAATGCATGTGTCATTTGTCCTTGAATAACTTGAAATAAAATATAAATATAAACTCATAAATTATTAATTATATAATATTTTATTATTTAAAATATAAACCCATATAATACTATATAATTATGATATTATATAAAACCAAATACATAATATATATATATATATATAACAAAATGTTTAAAATATATATATATTTAAAATTTTAAAAAATAAATAGTTATAAAACACATATAATGTATAATATATCATTTATTATATCATATATAATAAATGATATATTATATCATATATTATATATTACGTTTCCATGTATGATATATGGTATCATATATGATACCATATGATATATCATATCATACATCATGTGTTTATATGATATAATATAATATATGATATATTATATATGATACCATATCATATAGTATCATACAATATATCATATATATGATATCATATATCATACAATATATCATGTGTTTCCACGTGTGATATATTGTATCATATATTATATATGATATGATCTATCATGTAACCCCATCTAACCAACATGCTCTTAAAAGTTTAACCTATTCCTAAAGTAAACCAATCCAACACGTATTTCAAGTAAAACATAATTTTTATATTTTTTAAAAATTTCAAATATAAATTGTTTAATGTATGAATGGACATGGGTATTTAAGTCAAAAGTAAAGTACTTTAAGAGTACTTTGAGTACTTTTCTTAAAGCACTACATAGTTAACTATGGTTTCCATCCACCATTTAGAATGTGACAACTCACCATCTTTAACTCAAACAATGTCAAGTCATTCCCAGGGGATGATGTCATCTTTTGAATTATTATTGGCTCTTATAAAGTGGATTTTGATGGTACATTTTTTGTTTTGAGACCCTTTTTAAACCTCAAAATTCCCCTAATGCATCACCTAGTCATCGCTAAGTCATCGCCCATGTGTCACGGTGTCATTGGATACCACAGGCTTCTACATGTCATGATTTGATTCGAAGGATTAAAATGAGACTATGGAGATTAATGGGTCAGCCTCCCTTAGAAAATTAATTAATAAAATATAATTTTATGTGTCAAGTCGAACTCCACCATGTCCAATCAGCATATAAATCAGTCTACCAAATATTATCATGTTTCATCTTCTGATAAATCACCATTAACTACCACGTGTCACATTCTCATAGGTTGCCACATGTCATCTTCCATTAGCTGCCATATGGCACCAATAATACACTGCCATGTGGATGGATTTCATTGGTTAATAAAAGTGCTATGTCTTCAAATCATGGGGTGCCATTTGTCTTGCTCTTATTGGATCATGGTCTAAAGGTGAATACTTTGGAATAATAGTTAAGTATTGGGAGGGATTCATGAGAGGGGAGAGGGAATGGGTAGTTAGGGAGAGAAGTGAGGGTAGTGGAGGTAGGGGGTGGGAAATGTAGGTGGTGGAGGGATAAGGGTCACGTAGGGTGAGGTAAGAGGGGGAGAAATGTAGGGAGCGGGTTCGCGGGTTAGGGAATAGAGGGGGTTGGGAATATGAGAGTTTGTTTGACCACCAAGGACTGAAAAAAAGTTTAAGTATGGAGTGGGGGGAAGTAAGGGATAAGGGAGGCGAAAGGATGGAGAGATAAGGACATATGTAGGAGCAGAGTTGGAAGTGAGGGAAGTAAGGTAAGTAAGGGGTGAGTGAGTATGCCCTGTCATGGTGTGGAGAGTATAGTGAGTGAGGATTTAGAAAATTTCTAAGTATGGGATTTTGAGAGTATAGAGTGGTAGAAGATAGTAAGAGAAGATGGAAGATATGATAAAATTCTAAGTGTTGGAGAGTATGGTGGGTGCTTCGAATAGAATATGTTTATGGGTTTTGAACCAAAAAATTAAAGAAGAAACCAAGGGTCTTGGGCCCGATAAAAATTAATAAAATGTGGGACTTGAACCCGAGAATTAAGAAGAAAACTAGGGTCTTGGTCCGAAAAAATTAGATTTTCGAAGAAATTAGCTTTATTCCTCATGGAAAAATAGTGTCATTTTATGCTTAAACTTAAACCTGGATATCTTGAGCATACAAACTCGTATTTTCGATCTGAAAAATGGGTGGAGAAGTTGAGACTGAGGGATACACAATGAACTTATAATAGTTCAAAAATTGTCTTATTTTGATATCATTTGTTTTTATCAATCCAAGAGTGGGAAAATATAGATGATCAAATTTTGGTCAACAACTGGCTCCAACTGCAGGACAGTTACCCCCTGTGGGTTACTAAGAAAACTAGAATATCAAGTCCAATTACCTTCTCTATTGGGCTATAGAGTCATATTCAAAATAAATTTCTTGTAATTCTTCTTCTTTCATGGAGTTATCTTAGTAACTGCCTTATTGTACAAAACCGAACTGAAAAAACAAAATATGTACATACATGATCTACCTGCCCTACCTTACTTGGAATAAATGGGCACTTTAGGTGTAGGTAAATTTCCATTGGAGTTATTCAAGCATTGATATGATTTGTGGAATGAACTCCATCACTATGGAACATATTGAAAATTGTACTAATGAGTTAGGGGCACTCCCAATATGTATTGGAGAAAGATTGAATGAGGTGTGTTGAGGATCTAATTGCCTTGCTTCGTCAACAATGATTTGGAACCATAATTCAATGAAGCCAATTATTGGTTGCTCAAGAATATTGTTGTCTTTGATTGTATGAGGAGTTTCCAATATTAACATTCTTTCATCCATCTCCTTATCATTGTCCACTTACAAGGTTCTTGATTCATCAACAATGTCTTGAAAAGACTCTTCCTTCATGTAAAGGCAATCTTGTTCATCACTCTTCTCAAGATTCATTTCTTCCACCAATTGTTATTTCTGCCAAGGCTCTTGAGGCTTTTCATAATCTATTGCAAAGTTGAAATCTTCTGGTGTATTTGGTGGAGGTTCCTCAATTTCATTCTCAATTTTTTTGCTTGAAATATCTTCATATGGAGTATATAAGCGGCTGAAATTTTCTTCTTGTAAATTGGAATTTTCATCTTCATCTTCAACAATATGACTTGACTTAGAAATTTCATCCAATATTTGATGATATTCTTCTTCAAAATTAATCATTTCATTATCTTACGTCCATATGGGAGAAGGCGGGTGGGAAAACCTTTCAACAATAAATATTCTAATATGTCCCAACTGGTAATGGTACCTGGCAGCAATGAACTATACCATTCAAGAGCATTCCCACGAAGAGTTTGTAAAAATATTCGGCATACAATATTGTATTTAATAAGATTAAAAATTTGACATGCACAACTGAATCTATATAAATGTTGCATTGCATCCTCCAAAGTATTTTCAAATAATGTAGAAATTTTTTCCATAGGAGTATTAGGCATCTAAAAAGTTTCTTCTAGCATATTTAAAAGGCCTCTATGTAGTCCCCTTATTCTTTGAGTAGTCATTCCTTTTGCTACATATCTTGAAACCATTGATGGGCTCAGTGAAGAAAATAAAGGAGTACCATGACATGAATGAATTTCTTCTGTAATGTTCCTGACTTGGCTAGTCTAGGAAATGTTGCTAATGTGTGTGTAGGATTCATCGTTTACAGCATATAAATGATCATACAAATAACAAATGCGGCAAAGGACTGCAAAGTTTATATTATGATATCTCTGTGGATTACAAAATGGTCGAATGCGGCTGAATAAACCGACAATACTCTACTAGATCAACAGACAAAGGATCTTAGCCAGAATACAAATAAGCAACTAAAAGATAATACCTGGAATATGGGAGCACTGCAGAATCAATGGATGCGTTGGGACTATAGTAGCTCTAACGGTAACTGTTGGAAGTCTAGAAACTTCTCCCTAGGAGTTGTACTTCTCAGAATGGCTTGGAAACTGTCCCAAATGATGTTCCCTGCTCTAGTCCTCAGTACTGGTAACTGTCGAACCCTTCAACTCGTGATTTTGGACCTCAAATGGATCCCCCTTGGGGAATGCACCCCTCTTTCTATGGAAAAATGTGTCCTAGTGATTCCACCGTCAGAATCGAATGAGATGTGTCTCAAAATGACTGTCTTGGTATACTGGGAAATGGGTTGGAAGGGTTTCCCTAAATATGGCATGATGCTCGCTCTGGAACCCCAAATGTATCCGCCAAAAGTGTCACACGTCCAAGTCTAGAAAATGCAACCCAGATAATTCCTCCGTCGTAATCTGATGAGGAACCAGGCAAAATATGTGCCTTGCCTTCCTCTCAAATGGTTCGAAGGGAAATCTCAGAATTCTCCCTGGATGGGATAAGTCAACTAAAAACCCTCTCAAAAGTTGTGTCCTCACTCTGGATGAATGTGCCCTTGCTGCTGAACATTGTGTAATTGTTGTTGAAGAATGATGGAAGACCTGAATGATCTCCCCAATGATTAGGGTGTGTCTCTCCACACTGAAATCATCCAACTGGTGTCTTCCTCCTAGAATCCACTGAACTATCTCTCCTGAGATGTGCCTCTTCTCCTCAATGACAATTCATAATCTGCATAATGATGAATTAGGTCGTTCACCCTTCCTTTATAGCTTTCCAAAACCCTAAATCACTGTTGAAACCCTAATTCACTATTGAATTCCAAAACCCTAAATCATTGTTGAAACCCTAATTCACTATTGACTTCTATTTTTAGCCCACACTGACTTAAAAGCGCTTTTTACCCTTTTTAGTTCAATGTCACTTTCCAAATATAACACTAGTGACTGAAGTGACCTCTAGTGACCCTGTTTACCCCTTTATGGCCCTGGCTATAGTCTAACGGGGCAGTTTAGACCATTAAGCCTCCTCTCTGGAGCTCCTATTTGGAAAGGGACATTATAGTCCTCCCTTCCCGAAATTATTTTTTCTTAATAAATACTAGTCCAGGGCGTTGCAACACATGTTCTCTCTCCCAAGTAGCATCCTCTATTGGAAGCCCTCTCCATCTAATCAAACATTCTCTGATGACCCTGCTCCTCAGTTTCCGCTCTCGAAACTCCAAAACCTCCTCCAGAACTAACTCCAACTATCCCTCCTCATCCAACGAGGGAAGCTTCTCTGATGTGCTAATGAATTGTCCCACTTCATTTTTTAGGAAAGACACATGGAACACGTTATGAAAATTGCTCCATTCTAGAAGCTCTAGCTCGTAAGTAACCTCCACTACTCGGTGCATGATCCTGTAAGGACCATAAAATCTGGGCTTGAGCTTCTCGACCCCACTCTTCTTCTGAGATGACTGTCTGTAGGGTTGGAGTCTCAAGAAAACCAAATCTCCAACCTCAAAGTTGTGCTCTATCATGTGCCTATCCACACTTATCTTCTGTTGGTTTTGCATCGTCTGCAGGTTCTCTTTCAACAACTTGAGAATCCCCTGACTCTCTATGATCCAATGCTTGGCCTTGGGATCTCTTCTCTCCCCGAAGACCAAGTCTACCAAAGTGGGAGAATCATATCCGTACAATGCTTAGAAGGGTGTCATACCAATGGACATGTGGAAGGTGGTGTTGTAGCAATGTTCTCCTAAATGTAACCACTTTACCCATGTTCTTTGTTGTCCTCCTACATAGTTTCTCAAATACCCTTCAACCCACTTGTTGACAATCTCGGTCTGCCCATCTGTTTGAGGGTGATATCTAGTGCTAGGTGTCAACTCCATCCCCACCAACCAAAACAACTCTGTCCAAAATGTCCCTATGAATTCACTATCCCTGTCACTAACGATGTTCTTTGGCAACCCATGAAGTCTAAAGATCTCCCTGAAGAAAATCTCGACTACCTAAATTGTATTGTACTCTGTCGGTATGGCATATAAGTGAGAAAACTTGGTCAATATGTCGACCACTACATAGATACAGTCCTTACCCT
>SNQJ01S0210625.1:672-15555 GCA_010110895.2 Picea sitchensis
GGGGGGGGTGGAATTGAACCTCAGCTGTAGATCTGGGCACTTTAATCCCGACCCTTCAAACTTGCATGCTCCATTTCAGACCCCCGCCCCCATTAAAAGTAGAAAGACGTGGGGGGTACAGAATTGAATCTCAACCGCATATCTAGACGTGAAAATCTTGGTCGCCCGAATCAACCTGCTGCTTAGCGGAATGCCTCATCACAAAATTCTTGAAATCGCGAGTCGCGAAAGCGCTTTATGGATAAGCGCTTGGTCACAGCCGATGGTCACATCGATGAAGGCTTAAGGAAAGGAGATAATTGATAAGCTCCATTTCAAGGATTGCAACATGGGAGAGTCCAAATGCCTCAACTTAGGATTCTTGAAACGTGATTTGCGAAATGCAGTTTCAGACCTGGCCCCTGGTCACCACCGATGGGCACGTGAAGGAAGGAGCTAGCATAGCTAGTCTCCATTTTGGGGTTTGCAATATGAGGAGTCAAGGAGACTCACGAGAGAAAACCCAAAATGTGAAATCATGAAATGCCTTGTTGATTAGGCCTATGGTCACAACCAAGGTCACATTGTCGAAGGTTTAAGGGAGGAGCTAGCATGCAGCTAAGCTCCATTTCAGAGATCGCGACTTGGAGAGTCAAGATGCCTCATCTCCAGATCCCTGAAATGTGAGTCACGAAAGCACCTTATGTATAGGCATTTGGTCATCGACATAGTTCACCTAAAAGGAAGGGGCTTAGCCAGAAGAGCTAGCGCCCACTGTGTAGTTTTTACACAGAGAAGGAAAAGGCACCAAGCACATGGGCACTCAAAGGATCTATGAGGAACTACCAGAGACCACTGATAGTTTCTATCAGAGTCTTGAGTTAACTGGAATTGAGAATGAAGCCTTGCGAGGATGAACTGGCAGAGGACTCAGCGTGAGATCGACATGCACATCCCGAAGTGAAGATCAGTGGTGCTATGAAAAGATAGCGCATGCAGCATGCACAAGGTGCACAGAGACTATAAAAATGCAGAACAGAGAAGAGATGAGTGTTGTTGTTGTGAGTGATTCATGTAGGTAGAAGCATGGAGTCTAGAGGAGAAAAAGCACAGCAGAAACAAGGAACAGTCATGCATATCTGAGATAGGAAAAGAAGGTTGTAGCGTATATGTAGACATAGAGCAGAAGATCAGGAAGCTCAAGTAGATGCAGACAGAGAGACACTNCTATTGAATCATTGTAATAAAGTCAGAGAAAGCAAAGTTTCAAATTTCAGGGTGATAGGGAGGTGCTACGGAGGATTGTTGTCCTCTGAGTGTCAAGTGGGTTCTTCAACACAGGGATTTATAGCTTCCATCTGGTAGCAGCTAGAGAAACTAGGGTGGCAGGGTGGTGCTAGGGAGAACATTGGTTCTCTATTATACAGGTCGGTGCCTGTGTGACTGGAAGTTGGTGCTTCCATCCAGTTGGTGTTGGAGCAATGAGGGAGTTGGTACTTCCTTCTAGTGGGTGCTAGAGAAACCAAAGATTTGATGCTCTCATCAAGTAACATCTTTCAAAATAGAGGTGGTAGCCTCATTATGAGTTGGTGCTCATAAGAATGATAATGTACAGAAAATAATGATCATATAAAGAAGAAGAGGTTTTCACCCTTTATGGGTTTCCTCAGGAATATCTGTCTCTGTACTATACATGTGTGTGATTGATGTTGAATACTCTACTAATTATTTATTGTGATCATCATTGAGAAGTTTTGTAATGAATTTAAAAATGGATATAAGTGTTTAAGCACAGTAACAACTGATTCACCCCCCCTCTCAGTTGTCCAACAATTGGTATCAGAGTCGGACCCTTTATCTAAGGGTAGATCCTAGAGATTAAACATGTCAAGCCATGAAGGAACTTCAACCAATAAGGCCCCTCTATTCAATGGAACAAAATTTTCCTTCTGGAAAGTTAGAATGAGAACCTACATAATGGCTTTAGGTGCAGATGTCTGGGATGTGGTAGAGACTGGTTATGTAAAGCTAGTTGTACTAGCTAATAAGGATGACAAGATAGAATTTATCTTCAATGCTAAGGCTATGAATGCTATCCTGAGTGGGCTTGCAAAAGAAAAATTTGTAAAAGTTATGCACTTAGAAACTTCCAAAGAAATGTGGGACAAAATCATTAGCAGTTATGAAGGTAATGAGAAGGTAAAGGATGCCAAGCTTCAAACCTACAAAGTACAATTTGAACAACTGAAGATGAAAGGGGATGAAACTATTGGAAAGTACTTTCTGAGAGTTGAAGAACTGGTAAATGCAATGAAATCACTTGGTGAAAAAATTGAGGAACCCTCTTTAGTTCAGAAAATTTTGAGATCTCTACCAGATAGGTTCAACCCAAAGGTCACTGCTATAGAAGAACTTAATGATCTAAAAGCCTTGGTGTTTTATCAACTTCTAGGAATATTGAATGTATATGAAATGAGAATAGTTAAAGATAAACCCACCTCCAGAGAAGAATCATTTAAAGAAGACAAGAAAGAGGATTCTGAGCTTGATGAAATTGAAGAAAATTTTATGAGAATACTGAAGAAGGGATCAGGAAAATACAAAGGTAAATTGCCTTTCAAATGTTTCAACTGTGGTAAGATAGGTCATTTTTCAAATAAATGTTCTCACAAAATAAAGGATCAGACATATAATGATGAGGAGAAGCACAAACACAAAAATTTCTCTAAAAAGAATAATTTTAAGAAGAAAAGTCTTTGTGTAAACAATGATGATGATCCTTCAGATGATGAAGACAGTGACTCTTCTATTGAAGATAAAATAAATGACTTCATGCTTATGGCCAAGGAGGGTTATGAGAATAAAAGAACAGGAAGTGATGTTAATGAAGAAGAAGTTGTGGTTGATATGGAAGGAGAACTAATCAGTGCACTGGAAGAGATTGACAGACTCATAATTAAGAAGAGAAAACAAAAACGATTGCTGATATAGTTCAAGAAAGGTAGTAAAGAACCTGATGAATACCATGTCCTACTAAAAGTGGAATTAGAAAAGGAAAAGAAAATCGAAGACATTCTGAAGCAACAGTTATCAGAAAAGAAGGCAAGATGTGAAGCTCTGGAAAAAAAAGTAGTGAAAACTAGGAAAGAGTTGGAGAAGTTTCAAGCCTTGTATCATTAGAATCTGTCAAGTATCAAAGCCTCAGAAGAATTGGCCACCATTCCAAATCAGCAGAGAAACCCAAAGATGAAAACAGGTCTGGGCTATGAAGAGGGATCAAGTAGTGATTAGCCAAGAAACAAAGAACCCGTCAAGTTTGTCAAATCTACCATCTATGACAACAAAAAACCTGCAGAAACAAAAGAAGATAATCAACTGCCTAGGAGGAGTAATGAAAGAGGTACCAGAACTGAAACTCTAGATCAGAGAAATAATGTACTCTCTGTTCAAATAAATCATCAACATGGAAGAAATCGACCTTCTCAAAGAAGAGAACCATTTTCCAGGTACCAATGTTTTTTCTATGGATATTGTTTTTTCAGTTCTAACTTTGGTCATAACGCTGTAAACTGTTCTTTAAAATTGAGATATGAGAAATCAATACATTCAAGGTATAGATATCTGCCACAACAATGAATGAGACAGCCAAGTAACAAACCACCAAAGACTGCAAATCACTTGATCGATGGGAAAAGGACATAGGTTAAGCATAACAATCGTTATGATCCTTTATTCGATGAACTAGAATGTTACATATGTCATAACTATGGACATAAAGTTGATGACTGTCACTTAAGGAACTCTGAACTAGATTTGAATTCCCCTATTGAATATGTCAAGGTTTGGAAGAAGAAAGAAAGTGACAAGTGTGGATTAGTGTTTTCAGCTCAAAGACAAAAGAACCCTTGGTATATAGACAGTAGATGCTCCAAACATATGATGGGAGACAAAGGTAAGTTTCTATCTCTAAGTGAAAGCAAATCAGGAAACGTAACCTTTGGAAATTATGCTCCAGGTAAAATCAAGGGTAAAGGGATGGTGAGTTTAAGTAATGGAAAAGGAAAATCCCAAGATGTTCTAATTATAGATGGGTTGAAACATAATCTGCTCAGTGTAAGTCAAATGTGTGACAGAGGATGTGAAGTGGTGTTCACTTCCAAGGACTCCAAGATAAAGTCTATAAACTCAAGACAAGTGGTGGCTAAAGGCATAAGGACATAAAATAATGTATATGTGCTGAAAGAAGATAGAGAAGAATGTCATATAAGGAAACATTATGAGATCTGGTTATGGCATAGGAGACTTGGACATCTAAACTTTGATCACTTAATCAAGCTCAAAAACCTTGAGGCAGTAAAATATCTTCCAAGAATATCAAAGCCACAATATTCTGTGTGTAAACCCTGCCAAGTAGGAAAGCTTACTAGGACACAGTTTAAATCCAAGATCTCTACTTCAATAGAGAAACCACTCCAACTAGTTCATATGGATTTATGTGGACCATCAAGATAGGAAGGCATAAGGAAAGAAAACTACTTCATGCTAATCATTGATGATTACTCCAGACTTACTTGGGTTGCCTTTCTCAAGGAAAAATCTCAAGCATTTGAGAAATTTAAAATATTTAAGGCTTTAACTGAGAATCAAACAGGAAAGAGGTTAAAGGTAGTAAGATCAGACAGAGGAGGTGAATTTATGTCAAGTGAGTTCAAGGAATTCTGTGATAAACATAGGATCAAGAGAGAATACACAATCCCAAGAACTCCACAACAAAATGGAGTATTTGAGAGGCAAAACAGAACAATGTATCAAATGGCCAGGTCAATGACGAATGAGAAGAACATTGGTCAAACCTACTGGGTAGAAGCAATACACACAAAAATCCATTTTCTTAACATATCCCACCTCAGACCACACACCGACAAGACACCTTATGAACTGTGGTATGGGAGACCTGCTTCAATCAAACACTTCAAAGTCCTTAGGAGTAAGTGTTACATAAAGAATAATGATGAGAACCTTGGAAAGTATGATGACAGGGCTGATGAAGGAATCTTCTTAGGGTATGCTACAAACAATAAAGGATACAGATTCTATAATAAGAGGCTGCATAGATTGGTTGACTGTATTGACAAAAATGAAGGAATCCCAGAAAGAGAGGTGAACAATACTGAATCAACAACAAAGGATATATATGAAGTTGAATTCGAACGGGTCCAAGAATCAGAACAAGAAGACTTTGAGCCAGATGAAGATGCAAATATTCAGATAGACTCAAATCAGCAGACAACATCAAATTCCTCCTTTAGAATCACTCAAAAGAATCATCCTGCAAGTCAGATAATTGGTGAAAAAGACAAAGGTGTACAAACCATGAGAAAGATAATAAAAAACACTAAACAATCAAATATAGCCTTCATATCCATGCTGGAACCCAAGAATTTTAATGAAGCTAGCAAAGATGACCATTGGGTTAAAGCCATGAATGAAGAACTTGATCAGATTAAGAAAAACAATACGTGGGAGATGGTTTCTAGACCGGAAGGTAAAAATATCATTGGTTCCAAATGGATCTTTAAGAATAAGTTGAATGAGCTGGGATAAGTTGTCAGGAACAAAGAAAGATTGGTTTGTAAAGGCTATGCTCAAATAGAAGGACTGGATTTTGATGAAACATTTGTGCCCATAGAAAGATTAGAAGCTATCAAAATATTTATGGCCTATGCTTGTCATAAAAGGTTTAAAGTTTATCAAATGGATGTCAATTTAGCTTTTCTAAATGGAGATTTAAACGAAGAAGTCTATATGGAACAACTAGAGGGTTTCAAACTGTCTTATAACCCTGATTTTGTATGCAAGATGAAGAAAGCTTTATATGGGTTAAAACAAGCCCCTCGTGCCTAGTATCACAGACTAGACACGTATCTCCAAGACAAAGGGTTCAAGAGAGGAACAGTTGGCATTAATCTATATATCAAAACATAGGGTAATGATTTGATCATCATGTTGGTCTATGTATATGACATCATCTTCAGATGTAATAAGGATTCATTGGTACAATGGTTTGATTCTGCTATGGAGTCTAAGTTTGAAATGTCTATGATAGGTGAACTGTCATTTTTTCTTGGTCTGCAAATTACTCAAAGGTCTGAAGGAATGTTCATTTCTCAAGAAAAATATCTTGGAGAAATGTTGAAAAGTTTTCAAATGGAAGATTCTAAACCTATGGACACACCTATGGTTACTGGATGAAAATTAAGCAAGGATGATGACTCACCTAATGTTGATCAAAGTTCATATAGGTCAATGATAGGCAGCCTGATGTACATAACAGAATCTCGTCCAGACATAATGCATGATGTTGGAATGGTAGGAAGATACCAATATGCACCTAAACAGAGTCATTTGATAGTTGTCAAAAGGATATTCAGATATTTGAAAGAAACAATGAACTATGGCCTATGGTATCCTAAGAATCAGAATTTTTAATTATCAGTCTACTCAGATGTTGATTGGGCTAACTGCATGGATGAAAGGAAAAGCATGAGTGGAGGTGCATTCTTCTTAGGAGATTCTCTAGTAGTGTGGTTGAGAAAAAATCAAGGTTCCATTTCTTTATACACTACAGAGGAAAAATGCATTGATGCTTCTACTTGTTGCACTCAGGTATTATGTGTTATCACTCCAAAAGTCACCCTAGACCGTAATCAGGTGAGCTTGGTAACATTAAAAGTTTACGAAAAGAAAGTTGATTTTGAAAGTATGAGAGAGGTAGGGTAGAAGCTATCTGCTTGACTTAACAAATCATATGAATCTATCCTTGCAAATCATCTTCCACATGCAGCAAAACAGATAATCCAAAAGCAATGTTTATCCCTTCAAGGATTTCAGGTGGAAGACTTTTATGAGAAAATATAGAACTGCAAATAGAGAGACATGAAAATCCTTTTCAAGCATACTATTTATACAGTAGAAGAAGAATCATAATCTGAAGATCCTTTTCAGAAGAGATTTAGCAACACACAAGGTAGAATATCTCAAAGGATCCTCCTAAGCAACCCTCTCATGCTTTATGTTGAAGAAAAACAAAGTTTAAGAGTCAAAACAAAGAAAAACACAACTAAACATCACTCTCTTCTACAAATGAATTCTTAACACAAAAAATGATAAGATAGGCTATCTTCATATTAATTTTGTCAAAGTAGAAAAATAGTTTGGGAGCCTCGGCTCAACCATCCCCCCATACTAAATAAATTGATCTATCTATTTATAACAAAAGGGAGGCAACAACTGGAGGTACGAGTTGGCCTCCTTCCCTTGAAAATCTCTAATGATTTATTTCATCTAACAACTTGGCTAACAAACTATGCTATAAAACAGGAAAATGTAGGTGACTGATCCAACCAAACTTCAAACTGATTTGGTTCCCCTTTGCTATGCAGCTCCTTGTTTGCCATGTGTCTTTTAGTAACATGTGATCAACCTCGTGATGCCAGTTGTTGTTTCTACAATCTTCTAAATCATCAACCATCCAAAAATTTGTTAGCTTGGTCCTCCTGAATCCTTGGTGTCTGTTGGTAGCTTCTTTAGGTAGAAGTCTGAGTAGCGCATTTCAAAACTGGATAAATATAAAAGGAAGCACCTGTAGGTAGCACCATTTTGCAATCTTTTGTTCTCTGCCAAATATTTGGTAGCGAATTTAGGTAGTGCCAAAAACCACAGCACCTTCTTAACAGTCTTCAATAGATGATAAAACACTTCGAATCCTTCTTCTGACACCTGGGCATATCTTCAACCACAAATAGAATCCTCTTTGAGCCTAATATCTTTTGTATTCACCTTTGTTTTCTCTGCTTTCTTATCAATTGTATTTCTGGATATTTGTCCATGCTCATGCTACTCTTCCTGTTCTCTTACGCAGTTCATGGCCACCTTGATTCATATCAGAGGAAGAAAATGTATGAAAACTTGATCCATATACAAATGACCAGATGCTAACCCTATTGTCAAGAGCCGATGCATACAGTATTGGGCATCTTTCTTCATAATGAATTCTAGTGCCAAACAGAAAAAACCAATACATGCAGATTGCAAAATAGAGCAATGAACACTTCCTTAACAAAACAATACTAATCAGTGAACAACTTTTCATGGAACAATCTTTCTAGTATTCGATGTTTTATCAAAATGAAAACAATTAATATGTCACTGAAGCTGTCAAGATTATCAATATCTGTATCCTGTATGATCAGAGTGATTGAGTAGGAGATCTTATTTGTTCCCAATGCATAGCAAGATCTAAAACTTTATACAAGTTGATTTTAGAAACTCAATCTTGAAGAACCTCGAATGATGATAAATTCCTCAGATCGAATAAAATTACAAACGCATCACAATATTTAGATAGTGAATGAGCATCAAGCTCCATCATCCAGACCCTACAACTTTTCCTTAACCTCTGGATCATTTGATCTGCTGTTAACAAACTTGCTAAAACCCCGCAGCTCGATGCAGATCTCCCTTGATCGCATCTCTTTCTATTTCCAAGTTTCCTCCAATGGTTTAATATTGACACCACATTGCCACCTATGATCCTCACTCTTCTCCACATCATAAGCCACCCAACAGATTGATGAATCTGAACTCTTTTATTCTAGGTGAATGTTGGTAGCACTTTTGGTGTATCTCTGCGCAAATTTCATCTCTGCCAGAAATTACGCAGCGCATTGTGGAAAACACAGTGCCCAGGAAATTCATAGCACCCAAGAGAAAACACAGCACCCATAATATTTGGCAGTGCACAGGAGAAAACGCAGTGCCCAGGAGATTTGGCAGCGCACTGCACTTTTCACATCCATGCATGAAAATGGTGGAATGGGTGAGAATTTTGGGAACATCATTGTATACATCGTGGATATATTTAGTTTTTCAACACCTGTAGAATCTTTAAACAATACTGCATTGATATCTCATCATGGCACCTGTGCATGCATCCTGCAAATCAGGCATTTGCAATTTCACCAAGCACCGAACAGCTGGAATGTTGGCTTAATTTATGGCTTGACTTTGAGTTGAATGCGCAGCTAGCATGTAGGATGGTATGCCATGTAAACATGACTCAGAATTGGCATATGTGATATATCTTAGGTTTGGGGGAATTTAGAAGTAAGACACTTAAGCGCACACACCCTTTTTTATTTTGTTTTATTAAATAAATATATATAATAAACATAATTCATAAACTACAAAATAGTTTAGAAAAACATTGTATATATATATATTTAATAAGAAAAGTGTTTTTATGACAAACGTATCATAAAGATTTGACAGACTTCAATAAGGATTTCTAACCATTTATTTTCAAGTCAAGAGGATGAAGCCAAAGTATTTCTTAGGAAAAGATATCAATAGGAACTTGTCAAGACAGATTGGGGAATTTGAGGTTTGGACATTGGCAAATACTCAAAGGGATTTTGATAATTTCAACATAAATATGTTGAAGATGCTCTCAAAATATGTTGGAAAATTTGAATAAGAAAAGTGTTTTTATGACAAACCTATCATAAAGATTTGACAGACTTCAGTAAGGATTTCTAACCATTTATTTTCAGGTCAAGAGGATGAAGCCAAAGTATTTCTTAGGCAAATATATCAATAAGAACTTGTCAAGACAGATTGGGGAATTTGAGGTTTGGACATTGGCAAATACTCAAAGGGATTTTGATAATTTCAACATAAATATGCTGAAGATGCTCTCAAAATATATTAGAAACATTGAGCGCTAACATTGGCTCCAACTGGGATGTAAACCTCAATGCGGGGTTTCCAAGAACCTAGTAGTTCCATTTTCCTTTACCATTGGGATATGGATTCATCTTCCATGTGCAACTGATCTCTGTAAACTTTCAAAACCTACCACTTATTCAAGCAAACTAACAATTGCATCTGCTGCAAACTAAAAGAAAGGAAATGCTAAAAAACGAGCTTATTTATTCATACTCCTACTCTAATCAAGTGTGTTTATTCTTGATCAAATAATATTGTGCTTCCAATGAAACCATACAATCATCTTATTAGCTGGTGAAATCCTTGATACGACAATGATGAATGCAGGAACCCGTAGATTATTGATATGCAATTTGAAAGAACAGAACATCCAGCCTTCATTTGGAAAACGTGTTCTGACATCTAAGTTGCTCAAAGATCCAAGATAATCAGCAAATGGATCAATAAAACTGAAAAGGAATACCTCTTCCTGTTGTTTTAGATGAACATCAGAAGATTTATGCATATCCTCATGCTGATCATGGTTGCCAGCTACAACTTCCTGCAAATTTGAACATAGTTGCAAACTGACTTCACTGTTGATGATGGATTGTTTGTTGTTGTCTGCAGATCCAAGTTCAAATCTAGTGCATGTGGGCTCACTGATTTGTAGAGATGACTGTTGAATGTCTTCAGCGATTTCCTGATAGTTTATTTCTTCACAATACCGTTCTCTATCATAATCAGATTCATAACTATCACAACTCAATTGACTGCTCCCCAAATCATCAAAATGGATCTGCTCTTCTTCATCAGAGTATTCATCAAAGATAGGTGAGCCCAAGGCTCCTTGGTCTTGCACAGAAAAATGAACAATCCCCCGATCTCTCTCTTCAATCTTAGGTGAAAAGATATCATGGGAAACCTCTTGCAGGAAAAGAGAAAGATCATCTTCTACAATTGGTTCTTCTTTCGAATTGGAGACATCAAATGCATAAGGTACATGATATAATTCAACTGAATCTATGCAATCATTAGTAAAATCATGACTGGTATCTCAAAGACTTTCTTATCGGGAATAAGAAAGAGAAAGAAGTTCATTCATATCTTCATTTGGACAGTGAATAAAATAGTTTTCATCTTTATATTCAGCGGAGCAATCTAACAAATCTTGAGCACATTCTTCATATCCCTCACAACAGTTATGACAAATACTTTCAGAGGGATAAAACTTTTTGCAGTGTTCATTGAATACTCTGTGGAAATCCTTCAAGGATGAAATGCTGGAAGGGGGTAACAAAAAATACCATTTATGTGCATCCCTATCCAATGAATACATGAACATTTTCATCAATATATCTTCATGATGGATTTCAAGCTGCTGCATCAAATTATGAAATTCATGAACATGCTCAAGAAGGTTGTCATCCTTACCTTCATAAAATCTGGGTAGCAGATCTTTCCATTCATCAATAAGAGGCAAAGGATGTGGATAATACTCTATAGCTGAGAAATTGAGTGGGGAAATCCTCCTGGCCAGGATAGCCTTCATAGCCACTTAATTGGTCTCATTCCATTGGAGTCACCAACAAATTCTGAACAATGGAGTCACCATGGTGAATGTGGAGTGTTGAAGGTGTCCAACTTCAGTCACCATCTAAAGTTGGAGCTGTGCAGTGTCATTCTTCCCAGGGAGCTTTTCAATCTGCTCAAATCCATCCCCGACAACGGCGCCGTTTATGTTATCACTCCAAAAGTCACCCTAGACTATAATCATGTGAGCTTGGTAACATTAAAAGTTTATGAAAAGAAAGTTGATTTTGAAAGTATGAGAGAGGTAAGGTAGAAGCTATTTGCTTGACTTAACAAATCATATGAATGTATCCTTGCAAATCATCTTCCACATGCAGCAAAACAGATCATCCAAAAGCGATTTTTAGCCCTTCAAGGCTTTCAAGTGGAAGACTTTTATGAGAAAATATAGAACTACAAAGAGAGAGACATGAAAATCCTTTTCAAGCATACTATTTATATAGTAGAAGAAGAATCATAATCTAAAGATCCTTTTCAGAAGAGATTTAGCAACACACAAGGTAGAATATCTCAAAGGATCCTCCTAAGAAACCCTCTCACACTTGTTGTTGAAGAAGAACAAAGTTTAAGAGTCAAAACAAAGAAAAACACAGCTAAACATCACTCTCTTCTGCAAATGAATTCTTAACACAGAAAATGATAAGATAGGCTATCTTCATATTAATTCTGTCAAAGTACAAAAATAGTTTGGGAGACTCAGCTCAAACATCCCCCCATACTAAAGAAATTGATCTATCTATTTATAACAAAAGGGAGGTAGCATCTGGAGGTACGATCTAGCCTCCTTCCCTTGAAAATCTCTAATGATTTATTTCATCTAGCAACTTGGCTAACAACCTATGCTATAAAATAGGAAAATGTTGGTGACTAATCCAACCAAACTTCAAACTGATTTGGTTCCCCTTTGTTGCACAACTCCTTGTTTCCCATGTGTCTTTCAGTAACATGTGATCGTTCTCATGATGCCAGCTGTTGTTTCTACAATCTTCTCAATCATCAGTTATCCAAAAAGTTGTTAGCTTGGTCCTCCTGAATCCTTGGTGTCTGTTGGTAGCAGTCTGAGTAGTGCATTTCAAAACTGGATAAATAGAAAAGGAAGCACATGTAGGTAGCGCTACTATGCAATATTTTGTTCTCTGCCAAAAATTGGGTAGCGAATTTAGGTAGAGCCAAAAAATGCAGCACCTTCTTAACAATCTTCAATAGATGATAAAACACTTTGAATCCTTCTTCTAACACCTGAGCATATCTTCAACCACAAATAGAATCCCCTTTGAGCCTAATATCTTTTGTATTCACCTTTGTTTTCTCTGCTTGCTTATCAATTGTATTTCTGGATATCTATCCATGCTCAGGCTACACTTCCTGTGCTCTTACTCAATTCATGGCCACCTTGATTCATATGAGAGGAAGAAAATTTATGAACACTTGATCCATATACAAATGACCAGATGCTAACCCTATTGTCAAGAGTCGATGCATATAGTCTTGGGAATCTTTCTTCATAATGAATTCTAGTGCCAGATAGAAAAAACCAATACATGCAGCCTGCAAAACAGAGCAATGAACACTTCCTTAACAAAACAATACTAATCAGTGAACGAATTTTCATGGAACAATATTTCCAGTATTCGATGTTTTATCAGAATGAAAACAATTAATATATCACTGAAGATATCAAGATTATCAATATATGTATCCTGTATGATCAGAGTGATTGAGTAGGAGATCTGCTTTGTTCCCAACGCATAGCAATATCTAAAACTTTATACAACTTGATTTTAGAAACTCAATCTCGAAGAACCTCGAATGATGATAAATTCCTCAGATCGAATACCATTACAAAAACATCACAATATTTAGATAGTGAATGAGCATCAAGATCCATCATCCAGACCCTGCAACTTTTCCTCGACCTCTGGATCATTCGATCTTCTATTAACAAACTTGCAAAAACCCCGCAGCTCAATGCAGATCTCCCTTGATCGCATATCTTTCTATTTCCAAGTTTCCTCCAGTGGTTGACTATTGACACCACGTTGCTACCTATGATCCTCACTCTTCTCCACATCATAAGCTACCCAACAGATTGATGAATCTGAACTCTTTGATTCTAGGTGCATGTTGGTAGCATCATTCAGTAGCACTTTTGGTGTATCTCTGTGCAAATTTCATCTCTACCAGAAATTAGGTAGCGCTTTCCAAAAATTAGGTAGTGCACTGTGGAATACACAACACCCAGGAGAAAACACAGTGCCCAGGAAATTCACAGCACCCAGGAGAAAACACAGTGCCCATGATATTGGTAGCGCACAGGAGAAAATGCAGTGCCCAGGAGATTTGGCAGCACACTGCACTCTACACATTCATGCATGAAAACAGTGGAATGGGCAAGAATTTTGGGAACAACATTGTATACATCGTGGCTACATTTAGTTTTTCAAAACCTGTAGAATCTTTAAACAATAATGCATTGATATCTCATCATGGCACCTGTGCATGCATCCTACAAATCAGGCATTTGCAATTTCACCAAGCACCGAACAACTGGAATGTTGGCTTAATTTATGGCTTGACTTTGAGTTGAATGCGCAGCTAGCATGTAGGATGGTATGACATATAAACATGACTCGGAATTGGCATATGTGATATAGCTTAGGTTTGGAGGAATTTAGAAGTAAGACACTTAAGAGCACACACCCTTTTTTATTTTGTTTTATTAAATAAATATATATAATAAACATAATTCATAAACTACAAAATAGGTTATAAAAACATTGTATATATATATATATAATAAGAAAAGTGTTTTTATTTTATGACAAACCTATCTTAAATATTTGACAGACTTCAATAAGGATTTCTAACCATTTATTTTTAGGTCAAGAGGATGAAGCCAAAGTATTTCTTAGGAAAAGATATCAATAGGAACTTGTCAAGACAGATTGGGGAATTTTAGGTTTGGACATTGGCAAATACTCAAAGGGATTTTGATAATTTCAACATAAATATGTTGAAGACACTCTCAAAATATATTGGAAAAATTGAGTGCTAACATTATGGATGATTCAGACACTTTCAGAATTGGAGGTAAAATATACTGCACCGATCCCAATTCATTGTGATAACACTAGTGCCATAAGTGTGTCCAATAATCCTTTATTCCACTCCAAGACCAAGCATATTCCCATAAAATACCATTTTCTGAGAGAGTAGGTCACCAATCAGATTGTTCAGGTTCAATACATTCCAACCACAGAACAAATTGTAGACATCTTTATTAAACCCCTAGCCAAGACACCATTTGAATATCTCTGTCAGAAGCTGGGTGTCATCCCATCTCACATCTACGAGAATCCATCCTGTTAGGGGGAGTTTGTGTTGATTGAATATTTGATACCTCCAAAAAATTACTGCAACATCTCAGGGGGAGCATTTTTTTTCTTTGACATTGATGTCAAAGGGGGAGAAGAACAACATGACTAGATGTTATGGTTGGAGATCGAGGTCTAAGAAGAATAGTGCAGCCTTTCAGGGTTGCCATCA